>JARYGA010061190.1:0-63800 GCA_030545235.1 Helianthus tuberosus | reverse complement strand
GGGTTGACACATGGAACTTGAAAATTCAATACACAAACCCAAGTTATTAGGGGGTATGGTGGGTGTGGCTGGGCTGGCGTGGCCAAGCCACATCAAGTTTTTTTTAATATATATATGTATATATAGGGAGGGGCTCATGCGAGAACCACCCTTATTGTGAGAACCTTGAAAACCAATGTGAACACAACCTAAAATAGCTAAAAAAACCTAAAAAAAACCCCCCTCCCCCACCCCCCAAAAACCTAAACCCCCCCCCCCCCCCCAAGCTAAAATGCTAAAAACTAAACCCCCAAAAAACCTAAAAAAATCTAAAAAAAATCTAAAAATTTTTTTTTTGAATTTTTTAATATTTTTTATGTTAAAATCGCTACTTTTAGATAGAAAAAAAAAATTTTTCTTCAAAAAATAGAGATTTTTTTATAAAAAATATTAAAAAATTCAAAAAGAAAAATTTCGTGTGATTTTTAGGCATTTTTGGTGTGTTCACATTAGTTCTCGCGGTTCTCACAATAAGAGGTTGTTCTCGCATGATCTTCTCCCTATATATATATATATATATATGGGAAGGTTAAAATGAGAACCACCTCGAGTTGTAAGAACCGCAGGAACTACATCGTGGGGGGCGCGGTGGACCAAATTTTTTTTCATAAACGTAGATGCATGTATAAAAACACCATTTGTAAAAAAAAAAAATTAAAAAAAAAATGTCGTGTGTGTAGTTTTGAGCGCCACAAGTTTGTGTTTACTGGACCCGTAAATCTAGCCGGAAAATTTACGGGTCCCGTAAACACAAACTTGTGTTGCTCAAAACTACACCCACGACATTTTTTTTTACAGATGTTGTTTTTATACATGCATCTACGTTTCTGAAAAAAAATTTGGTCCACCAAGGCCCGGATCAAAAAGTTCTCGCGGTTCTTACAACTCGAGGTGGTTCTCATTTTAACTTAATCCTATATATATATATATATATATATATATAGGGTAGGGATATATAGAAAACCCTATCTATATAAAAAACCCTAGAAAACCCAACCTCCCGACATTTTTTTTTTTTTTGAAAAAAATAACACATGTAATATTCATGTTTTTAAGAGTTTTGGGCCAAAAAAATCAAAAAAGCGCCGAAGGGATAATTTAAAAAAAAAATTCAGCAATTTCTGTCTTTTGTGCCTAACACATGTTAGGCAACCGGACATTGCTGAAATTTGTTTATTTTTTTTTTAAAAAATCCGTTCGGCGCTTTTTTGTTTTTTTGGCCCAAAACACTCTAAAACATGTATATTACATGTGTTATTTTTTTCAAAAAAAAAATGTCGGGATGTTGGGTAAAAATGGGGGGAGATTTGGGTTTCCAGAGTTTTTTAAGAAAATGAGGGTTTTCTGTCTAGCATTGCCCTATATATATATATATATAACCATTATCGAAATAAACATACATAAACATACAAAATAATTAAAAACTATCATTCTTAACATAAACATACAAAATAATTATCAAAATAAAAAACTATCATTCTTCGTCGTCTTCGTTGGTTTCGAACCTAGGAATCGTTGAAACATGATCCACCAAATCAGATCGAAGGTTGTGATGTATATCCCTTGACTTGATTAAATATTCATTTGACGCTTTATCTTCGTCTTTTACGTTACCTGGTTGGGGGTCATCGTCATCATAGTAGGTAACGACCGCTCTACCTTCGTCCTCCAAAATCATGTTGTGAAGAATGATACATGCGTACATCACGTTTCCAATCTGATCCTTGTCCCATAGGAGACAAGGCATTTTCAATATTCGCCACCTTTTCTTCAAAACACCGAATGCTCGCTCGACGTCTTTATGTGCAGCCATTTGGACCCTGTTAAACTTTAATCTCTTTGAAACTATGGTACCGTGTCTTGTGAACGATTTTACAAAAACCCCCCCACTCAGGGTAAATCCCATCAACTAGGTAGTACCCATACACGTACTCAACCCCGTTTACAAAGAAAGTTCATTTGGGTCCTATACCATTTACCCGAACACTGAAAAGGGGCGAGTGGTTTATGATGGTAATATCATTATGTGAACCTGGCATACCGAAGAACGCAAGCCATATCCAAAGATCTTGGGACGCAACCGCTTCAAGGATGATGGCTGGCATCCCGAGAAATCCACTGGTGTGAGCGCCTTGCCTGCGGTAAGACAAAGTTCCCAAGGCCATTTCATACAATCTAAACTACCTAGCATCCGGGTAGCCCATGATTGTGACAACCCTCATAATTACATGTATCCGTACGATTTATTAATATTAATTAAAGTGCTTGATGACTGTGTTGAATTACTTAACTGCTTTCTGATTACTGCGTCATACTTACATGTGCTCGTTAACATACTAGTCTTGTGCAGAAAATTGACTAAATAGTCTTGTATGTTTTCCTAAGTGTTGGGAATTAAAATTGTTACAAAAAGATACATAAAAGACACTAAACGGAACAACTTAGCACTTTAACGAACCGGTATCTAACCGAACAACCGGACATTACCCGGGACACCAAAATATTGCAAGAAACATTGTTTAATTATTTCTTGGCTAGTTATGATCCCCGTACACCATAACACCCACTAAAATATCAACTAACTAACACCTGAAATCATATACTTGGATTTGAACTTACATTTACCAACTTACCATCAAGATGTTACAATTAACCCCCCCCCCCCTCCATGCCTTTTACGGTCCAAAGGACCCACCAAATATCACCACCATACTTCACATCTTACCTCCTAGATTTGTATCTAATTTTATATTAGATTTTGCTTGATTATGTGAACAAGATATTGAAGAAATCTCTTTAAGTATGGCTTGCAAGATCACAACATCATTTCACCTTCCTAACTTCACCCCACTCCCTCACATCTCTCCCTCTCCTCTCGGCTCACTATAACCGCGACCACCACCACCTTAACACAACCATATCCATCCATTTTCAAGCTTGTTTCAAGCACTAGAAGGTGATTAAAGGAGCTAGTAGCTTGTGGATCATCAAGGAGCTTCCATCACTTGCTTTTTCACACCACTTTTATCATCTTTTCACTAGAGATCTTCCCTAGCCTTTGAGCTAGTTGTAAGTTCTTGATTTACCTTTGTTTACTTCCATTTTAGTGGTTAAAGGTTGTAGTATGTTGATTATATCAAGAACACTAAAGAACATGAACTAAAAGATTCAACATAAAGCTTACATAAAGATGAAATATGATGAAGTGTTGTTAGTATGATGTTGTTTGGTATATGTTGATGCTTGCTTGTTGATTACTAGAAATATGTTGTTGATCATTATATGCAACTTGTTAACTTATGATTAAAAACATGGTTTAACAAGTAGGAGGTGATTAGGGGTTTACATAAAAGAATCACCCCCATATTTAGACATGAACTTGGTGACAAAATGATTTCTTGTAAAATAACAAACAAAGTGATCTAGTGATCTTGTAGATCTAAAACTTGTGAATGATTTTCCTAAATAAACCAAGTTTAAAAGACGGTTTTCGAAAGATCATGATCCTTACACTATTCTTGGAAATAAAGTAAGTATATGGATACTTGTGACACATGAAAATGTTGTAAATAAATATTTTTGTAAAATATGTTCACAAGTTGTGAACATCTAAAAATCCCGAGAATGAGATTATAAAAGAAGTAAACACACTTTGGAGGGTAACTAAACCCACTAAACACTTTACCAAGTTACTACGCGTTTTTGTGAAATATCAAGTTCATGATTGGTTTGTAAATGGAATAGTTTGCTCTTGGTAAATTGTTGTTGATTGTTGAATGATTTTTGGAAAAGAAAATGATATGCTTATTAGCATGACACCTCCATTTACAAAGGAAACGCTGGCGAAATTTTACAAAAATTCCAACACATAGAAAATATTTTCTAACAAGTATTACAAGTGTATTTTTAACTATGATCTTCCACAAAAGTCAAGGTGTGACATTAGAATTGTGTGTGATAGAAGTAATGAGTAGATAAACCGTATATAGGATACATGTTATGTATTCACGAGAAACTGATTGCTATTTGTACCTTATTATGGTCTTCCACAAAAGTCAAGGTGTGACATTAGAATTGTGTGTGATAGAAGTAATGAGTAGATAAACCGTACGTAGGATTCATGTTATGCATTCACGAGAAACTGATTGCTATCTGTACCTTATTAGGACGTGCTTGATTCCTGATTATTAGAGTAATTAATCTAACCGAGCAAACCAAGGTGAGTTCACACTCTTTCTAAGGCATGCACTACTAGAAAACATGGTTTTTGTCATGTAATTTTTGGTTACAAAATAGTAGCAATTTCCTTGTTGTCACCAGTTTGCCACCAAAAATACGGTGACAAAAACACCCGTGTCAATTGCCCTAATGCCACCAAATAGCCACCATTTTTATATTTTGCTACCTTATTTTTACCACCACAAAATTGGTCAAAATTATTTGCCACCGCTTCATATTTGCTACGCTCCGCCTTGTTTGCCACCGAGTTGTGACGCATTTTCATACCATTTAGCCACTGATATTGCCACCATTTAGCCACCACTTTTTACACAATTTGCCACCAATATTGCCACCATTTAGCCACCATTTTTTACACAATTGTGACCACCTTGGTATTGTTATTTGCTACCATTTATTTGCAACCATTTATTGATTTCAAAATTACATATCAATAAAAATACAAATAACATAAAAAGTCTAATAAAATCCCAAAATTATATAAAACATCTCATTTTCAAAAGCATATAAAAAATACAAACTAAAACATAAAATAAGTAAAATTATCCTAATAAGATACATCTAAACATTCAAAACCAAGTGTGTATAGCCTATCTTCGAACTGTAGCTGTTAACATAGCTTATCTTTTTCTTTTTCAGCCAACAACCCGGCAATATTTCCATTGAATCTTTCTTTTTCTTCATCCTTTTCAGCAGCACCACTCCACCCGTCAACCATTATATATGTTAAGAAGAACATTGCTTTCATTGGGATCGCGATGCCAATTGTTTCAGGAATCCTGATATCACAAAATGCCGAAAATTAAGTCATGCAACTGCAAAATCAGATCAAAGTTAGCCATGACACGTACAGACTAACTAACACTTGCAGGCTGATTTAGAAGCGTTACATGACAAATCGATAAAACTTAACAAGACTTTCCTGCATGCATACCTGTAATGGATATCTGGTAAACGCAGGATCGAATCTACCTTTACAGTAGATTTGGAACCCCATTCTCAGAACAAGTTAACAGCATGTTTTACCATTGTACTTTGCATATGATATACAAAATTATTGGGATGTAATAAAAACATAGTTGACATTATTTATCATTTTCTTAATTGGATCTTTGTCTAGTCATGAAAATGCATTATATATTATTACATATAAAAATCGCAATCCGATTAATCCCGACTAATCGTTAGTCGGTACCCCACTGCCCGACTAGTGCCTAGCGATTCTTACAACACTGTTAACGTTAACGTTGACACCTAACTTGCAATTAAACCTCACGAAAAGGCATCACGATCATCTACCAGAACGATGCATTCATATAGTTTAAAACAACAAATATCAGCAAAACAAATTCTCAGACTAAAAACTTACAATGTTGCCACGTATTTCCGGCGAGATCTTCAGCTTTTTTCGTAGCTTCTCCAACCTTCTTTCTCCATCTACCAAACGTATCTTTAATAGTTACCATAGAATCTGTAAAACGCAACCATGACTTAAAAATCCATCAACATATTGCATTTCTTATTGCTCAATTACAACTCTATTCCTACAAACATATACACATAATAAATTAAAAACTTATAAAATTGTAATTAGATAACAAAGTGTATGCGTGCATAATAAGTAAGGTATAACAAGCCCTAACTGTTAATATTAAATGCAGGAGAATCACTCGATTCACGAGAACGATTCGACGATTCGTAATCATCATCACTCTTCTTTTTTTTTTTTTGAATGAGAAATATCAGATTTAAAAGTTGTGGCACACCAAAAGATAACAAGTAATGAACAGGATTCGGTCACAAATTTATGGAGTTGAAAACCAAAATCCTAAATCATCTTAATTATTTAGAGATTACCCACATGTAGCAAATGCCTAATTGCAGCAACTGCATCACCTTTGTGTTCCCTTAATGTTCTTTCAGCCACCTTCTTGTCCAGCTGTAAGTAACCAAACACAAGTAAAGAGTGGATGCTGTTACGTTACCTTTTAGAAAATCATTTGTACACAACTAAAGCTACACCGCATATTCAGATAAGTATTACTTGTCAAAAAAACTGACCTCTAGTTCATTTGCAATGATGTCAACTTCAGCAGCATTGATTTTGACAGCGGCCAACTCTTTCTCCCTTGAACCAATCAGAAAGTCAAGTTAAAAAAATTGCAACATAAGTGTAACGCTCAATGTGTGCTGAAAATAACACATATGTTAGCAAACTCGACTAGAAAGCAGGATACTTGCTGAACCCCAGAAGGCATATATGGGTATTCATCATAGGACAATAATTCCAAGTCATGCTCGCACAATGCGGGGTAGCTCAATGAAGTAGTGAAGTGGGTCATTGGTAGTTACTAGTAACTAGTTAGTTATTTTCTTTAACTCCTTGTATTTGTTATTTCCTTGTGTTAGTTATTTTGGTTGATGTAAAGGTATATATTTGAAATATGCAGAAAGTGATCCTCCTATAATTCTGTCTGTCTCTACTACCATAACAGAACAGAACAGGTATGGGTTTTGAAATAATAATAGATCTGGAACAATGAGAATCTCATTTGATCATATTAATAATATTCCACATGTTAACAAGAAACTATGATTAAAATGAATGGACCAAGCAAGCAGCCTAAAAAAGGTATATAAAATGAATTGATAATATTACATGATGATAGCTACACTTTGCAAGTTAATAATTAATTGATAAAAGCATCCATTCATTCATTCTTGAAGGCTAAAAAACATAACCCTAAAAGTACCTTAATCTCATAGCATTCAAATCAGCTTCCTTTAATGCAGCAATCGAAGCTATAGCCTAATATATATGTTAATACAAAAACAGAACAACCAATTAATTAATGAGTTGATTGGAAACAAACAGAAAGAAAGAAAGAAAGAAAGGAAGAGAGGTACCTCTTGAACACGAGTGGAATCGAGCTGACGATCTTCGACATGATCGGTGAGCTTGTCGAGTGCTTTGCTCTGTTGCTGCAAATCCTTCGAGTCTTCTATTCTCTCTATCCCTTCGTCTCCGCCCTCCATTATCAATCAATCGAGGCCATCACTCTTCTCTAACGGCGGCAACGTCCGTTCCTCCACCAAATCCTCACTCCACCGCACCGACTTCTTCGATCGATTAGCCGGCGACTTAACCGCCGGCGTTGTTGACGAAAACCGATCGTCAGTGACGTCAGCATTGCTCGTTTCAACGGAAGCGATAACAACTTTCGGTTTTGGATTCGGATCCGAGTGATCGAGATCCGATGAGTTGTTCGATTTGTTCGTCGAGTTGACTTGTACGGTGGAACTGTTAGGTGATTCCATCATCTGAACAGGTTTTTGGATTAAGGAAGGGGATTTTCAATCAAAACCCTTAATAATGAGCGGGATATTAACCTTGTTAAATTTGGGCTTAAAATTTCGTTTTGTTACCGCTAAGATGGTAGCAATTAAAAAAAAACGTGTATATTTGGGATAATCTAGAAAAGTTATTCTTATTTTTCCACGAATTTGTCACCAAAAATAGATGGGGGCAAAATTTTCCACCGCTTTGCTACCAAACGATGCTGAGTACGCTTAATTTACATATCCGTGGGAAATAGGTGGCTAAATTTGTCACCGATTTTTTTGGTAGCAAATTTTGGTGACAATTGCCAAGTTTTCTAGTAGTGATGGGATTCCCGGTGGTTGGGAATGGGTTAAAGAACTTAAACGGAACCTGCATATCCTCCTTGGGTAGGATATGTACCGCCATCCTCGATAGGTAGGATGCCAATATTAATCCTGCGTATTCTCCTTGGGTAGAATACGTACGTTCGTCCTCCTTGGGTAGGACAACAACCTTAAACTACTAGCCAAAACTCTATCACCTAAGTCCCTCATTTTATATCGACTTAATCGCCGAGGCCGATGGCGAGCGGGTCATTAGTTAATAGCGCTATTAGGTTTGACAAACCTCACACCGTGCCGTTCGGACGGGCGTGTACTAATGGATCATGGCAAACTGTCAATGATGATAGACATTGACGTAGGGCACAACTTACTTTTGTCAGTAGTCGATATGGTAACGGTCTAGTGGTTCACATGGGGAAGCCCCCACGGGTTATGGTTTGGGAAAGAAGGAATTGGTTAATCATATTTTCAACTATGGGGTAACCCCCACGGCAAGTAAGCCAACTAAACGAAAACCATGTTTTTGAAATAACTTAAAACGAACACCCAACTGTGAACTCACTCAACTTTGTTGTTGACTCCTTGTTACATGCCTTGCAGGTCGTTAGGTATCTATGGAGCTTGCACAGGGAGGCGTGGTCGTTGTGGGAGATGGATTGTCGAGTCCCATGTTAAACATTTAAACTTAAGAATTTATTACTTATGTTTTGGGTTTTACCTTTAATGCTTCCGCTGTTTGATTCAAACTTGGTTAACTAGCTTTTGATCACCAATTATATTGTGTGGTTGGATTTTATCCATCTTAAATACATTGTTCAACATGATTGGTGGCTTGATCCTGGTCATGTCACGCCACCAAGCGGTGATACTCCGCATGGTGGATTTTGGGGGTGTGACAGATTGGTATCAGAGCCATTGGTTATAGTGAACTTGGTTTTAAAAAGGGAAAAAGCTTTTTGATAAAAACCAGACTATAACCTGTTTAGTGCTCAACGATCCACAACGACGCTTCGCTCCACGTGCAAGACTCGACACAATAGGTGGTATGATTTATGTTTATATTGTCTGTTTGATAGTTCACATAGTGCATTAGTTAACGTGATAACTGCTATTTGAGCCTTGTGTGCTTACTCTCTTCTGTCGTCCCACGCTTACGCACTTTCGCGACACTTTTCTTACTCATGTTGCTTCATGGTGAAGATCATGAACGGACGCGGAGGATGTGGTGGTATCAACCTGACTCAAGCCCAGTTGACGGCTTTGATCAATGAACGAGTTACTGAGGCACTCGCAGCAGCTCCAGCAGGAGGTTTAACCTGCTATTTCGACCTATCCTAGGATGTTTAGATCCTACTCTCGTGAACCAACTCTCGTGTTTAATCTTGTCTTTTCGTTCTCGCGCGACAGGTCAGCATGCTCAACCTCCCGTATGTACGTTCAAAACGTTCATGGATTGCCGACTTAGTACTTTCAGCAGCACAGAAGGAGCCGTAGGTCTTCTTCACTGGTTCGAGAAGATTGAGTCTGTTATTGAGATGTGTGAATGCCCCGAAAATCGTAGGGTGAAATTTGATACTGGAACACTCGAAGGTGCTGCGTTAACCTGGTGGAAAGCACAGGTTTAACTGCTAGGGCTGGCGGTTGCTAATGCCACCCCATGGAACGACTTCAAAGATTTGATCAAAGAAGAGTACTGTAGTCGTGACGACATCCACAAGCTAGAGGTGGAATTTTTCAATTTGAAGATGACGGGGTCTGAAATCGAGGCATACACAAAGAGATCGAATGAATTAGCTATCTTGTGTCCCACTATGGTGGATCCTCCAATCAAGCGTATCGAGCTGTACCTTAAGGGTTTAATGCCAGAAATTCAGAGCCACGTGACCTCAGCTAATCTTGGCACCATTCAGTAAATCATCCGGTTGGCTCATCGTCTCACTGATCAGGAAGTTGTGCAGAACAAGATGCCCAGGCGTATTAGCGCTGCTACTACTTCTGATGCTCCCAGTGACAACAAGCGCAAGTGGGATGGGAATTCGGGCAAGGGTTCTACTTCATTTCAGTCTCAGCCCCAGCAGCGAAAGACTGATGACTACCAGAGTCCTGGTCAGCAATCTTCTGGTAGTCAAGGGCAGGGTGGATACCAAGGGAACCACCCAAAGTGCAACCGGTGCAACAAGCATCATAGTGGGCAGTGCCACAAGGTGTAGCAACCCTCAGTAAAACCGATACCCTCATAATATTTCCGATACCCTAGTATATTTTAAAATGTCCCAATATGTCTTTAAATACACCCCGTATGAGAAAACCGAGCCCGAAATACGTTATAGCATTAAGAATAAAATAAAAAAATCTGAAATATAAGTTGAGGCAGGCCGCGTAGGACCCACCTCAAACCCTTACGCGGGCGGCATAGAGGATTATAACTGATTTCGGTGAACTTTAAGTTAAGACGGGCCGCGTAAAACCCATGTCAAGTTTACGCGGGCCGCCTGAGATCAAAATAGTGGCAACACCCCAGGCCGACATGTGTCATCATCGTGGCGGGTCTATACGCTGATCTGGACAAGCTACGCGTTGACTGAAGTTTGACGCGGGCCGAGTAACCCTAAGGCTACTCTTACGCGGGCCGCGTGAGAGTCAGATTTAGCAACTATATAAGCAGGCATCGGGTTTCAGCATTCCTCGTTCATTTCTTTTCTTTCTTAAGCGAATTTCTAAGTAGTAGAAGTAATACGCGAGTATTATACCTCCCTAATTAGCAAGGTTCTGCTCCGTTGTAAGTAATATAACCCCAGTTTCATAATAGATACGCTGCCCGATTGATTTAGGGTTCCGTAACAACTGTCATGGTTCTGCCCGACGTAGTTGTTGGAATACCGTCTCGGGGAGGGTATCATTAATATTTTCAAAGGGTTATGATACTAAGCTATGTACATTTGTATAAATTATAGATTATTCCCAGGAAACCCTTACGCAAAGTCTAAGACAGCAATGTGAGTTTATCCTCTTTTTGTTAACCTTTTTGTAGTATTTTACAAAACCTTAATTGTTTTACAATGTGATTAAGCGGTGATTGAGTCTTTGTAGTTCTTCAATTACTGCCGGTATGTTGGGGTTTTATATACAAAATATACTATTGCGTGTAGTAAGTCGGGGATGACAGTACGTTACCATTGGACAACGAGTTAGCCAATGTGTAATATGACCCACGAGTCAGGATTGACAGTACTGAATGAGTAATTGTGTAGAAATAAACAATGTGATCGCTCTCAATACTGTTTTAATTGATAAAATGTTTCTTGATTAAATTGGGATTCACTCACCAGTATTTCCCACTGACAAATGTTTTTAAAACGCGTTTCAGGTAACACAATGTGACAGACAATTAGTAAAAATCCAGCTGGAGAGCACTGAAGGCTTGGGAAAAATGTGGCTATAAAAGTTACCTAATAAACGATGTTTTAAATTCAATAAAATAGGGTTTATCCCAATAAATGTATTGTAATAAGAAACTTGGGTTTTACCCATGTAATTATTAATAATAAATATGGTGGTTTTACTCTGATAAACATTTCCTAACTACGGTCCTGATGTAATTTCCGCTGCCAAATTAACGCAACTGATACCACCGAAACTCTGAGTTCGCGTCCGCCCGTTCCCGGGACAGATAAGGGATCGGGGGTTGCGACAGAAGCTGGTATCAGAGCCTAGCCACTGGTCTGAGCCAAAGAAGTGTTCTGCTGACACTTAAATTCTAAATTTTGTGTTAGGAAATAAATTACGGAAATACGTGCATAACTGTAATTATTTTGTAACGACTCGCACGAAAATGTCCTAAAACGCTCCGTAAGTGAAAACCCGGACCCCTGAAACCCTACTTTGCATGGAAAATCAGGAAATCAAGAATTCTGGTCTTCAGGCGGGCCGCGTAAGGGTAAGCCTAGGCTTACGCGGGCCGCGACAGCAAGGCAATTACCGGATAAACCTAAGGGACGCGTGGCATGACACGTGTTGCGACCACCGGTGACTCAGCAACCTCCGATCTGATCCACACTCCCACGCGGGCCGCGTAAGTGTTCCTTTAAAGTTACGCGGGCCGCGAGGCGCCATGTTTCCAGCCTATATATAGCAGCCGATAGTTTCAATTCAAAGTCGCTCAATTCTTTTCTTCTATTAGCTTCTATTATAGCAAAGTAATAGCTCGGGTATTATATTCTAAATCCCGAAACTCTGCCCGTATTAGGGTGATAACTCTAGTCACTGGTACGATTCAATGTCTGATCGATTGAAACTATCCGATGGATGTTTAAGTGCTTCCCGTAATTGGGCTATGCCTTTGTCATTCGTTGTGAGGGTTTTGGTCTCGTGAGTTGTCGTTAAAGTTGAATTGAGTTCGAGTTCCATTGTGTCTAGAAATTAGAACTCGTAATCAGGGAGCTGCTAGAATATTTAATAGCTAAGTAAATTTCGTAATTAAATAGATTTATTAAACATACTAATTACGTACACTTAGTTGTTGAGATAACTTAGCAATTAAGAAACCTTAATAAATAAGTTAAACTTAATCAAGTTAAGTAAGATTAATTAATCAGTTAAGCATGATTAATTAAGTTAAGTATGATTAATTAATCAGTTAAGCAAAATTAATTAAGCTAAGAAAGATTAATTAAGCTAAGCAAGATTAATTAAGCTAAGCAAGATTAATTAAGTTAAGTAAGATTTATTAATCACCTAAATAGATATACATGAAAAATAGATATATATGGGGTAGATATTATCTAAGGAAGATTTTATCTAAAGAAAGTATTATTCAGGGAAGGCTTTATCTGGGGGAAAAACTTATCTAGGGAAATTCTATATAGGGGTAAGACTTATCTTTTTACCTATAAATAGGAAGCTTAGGAATTCATTTTCTTTGCTCATTTCTTCTATTCTTCTCTCTATACGTTAGTGTTCTAACCAATAATCGCGGATGCGATGTTCTGTCCGATCGATTCAGGAACCAACTAACAAATGCCAAAGTGCTGTACTTTGTGAATTTCGTTAAACGGAATCCAAAGTGCTATACTTTGTGAATTTTGCTAAGGTTCGAATCTCGTGACTACCGTTAGGTTTGATTTGGGTTTTACACAAATACGTATTCCATTCTGTTAAACTATATGTTTAACTATCAGAATACTCCCAAATATATAATCAAACAAGCTGTTAAATCATCAGAAGATTCAGAACAATAAAGTATACGCTTAATTATCAGAAGGAGTAGAATCAAGAAGCTTGTTAAATCAATACTGCATGCTTATGAAGTGAGTCATCCTCTTTTTACCAAAATTGATTTCAAAATCATGGTTGTTTTCTAAGTTATAATTGCAGGGATTAAGTCTTTGTAATCTCCAAATTACAGCTGATATGTGGGGTTTTGTATACATTACTTGATAACCATCACCATTGGACAACGGGTTAGCCAAGGGGTGATATGACCATAGTCACAGACACCATTGGACAACGAGATAGCCAATAGGTGGTCGAGTGACAAATGCCGTGGTTAGATGGTTGATATATAAACATTGTAATCGCTCTTAATACTGTAACTTATAACACTGTTTTCTAGTTATACTTTGCAGTGATTAAGTCTTTGCCAATCTTAAAGAAGCAAATGTAAAAACTCTTAATGCTGTAATTTTATAACAAATATGTTTTATTCAAAAATGAATGAACTCACCAGTATTTCCTGCTGACCAAATGTTTTAAAACGCGTTTCAGGTAATTACAGTAGATCGGAATAAAAGTTGGATACGGCACCAACCAGGCTTACAGAAGTGGCTTATTTTATTAATTAAATTAAATTAAGAAAAGTTATTTTATGTATTCGGATTTATCCAATATTAAAGCTGCCTTTCAAAACATGGTTTTATCCCATCTATTTAATAAATAAAATCCGGTGTTTCTAAACTCTGATATTTTTCCTAACTCACGGTCCTGATGAAATTTCCGCTGCACTACTTTTCTAAAATAATCACCGGTACCACTAAACTGGTTCGCGGCTCCCGATTCCGTCCAGGGTGGGGTCGGGGGTCGTGACAGAAGGTGGTATCAGAGCCACTGATTTAAGCCAATAGGTGTTGTGATAATAATACCTAAGCTTAAATAAAAGAGTTAGAAAATTACTATTAACTGGTAGCACACATGATAGCATTTAGACTTGAACTTAAGAAAAGATGCCTTAGTATAAGCTCCGAGATAAGCTAAATAGTTGTATATATAAAGTATGAGGGGTTTTGGTATGCCGTGAGAATGATAACTAGAACGTTGCAAGTACAATAAATAAGCAATAACACTGGACCACTGTTATTTCTTATTTATTGGTACTACTTTGTTCTAAAATATGATCCGTCAGGTAAATACTAAATTTCCTGCTTCTTGTTGAAAGTCATAATGCACTTTCCAAATCATGATTTAAGAAAAATACTATTTATGGGAAATATAAATTTCTTCTCTGGCAAGACTAGGTATGGTGTAGCAGACTCTCCAGCTTGTCTGGATATAATGGGGTTACCACTCCGGCGAGAACCGGATAAAACGGGGTATATAATATGTCAAACAAGTGACAAGATTTCCCTAAAAAGTATCATGACCTGATATCTGACTTGTTTTTGAAAATAATAATCTGTTAAATACATTAACCTTATGAAGGGTATGTATATTACAGCATGTGAAATATATGATTATATAAATATATATATATATATATCTATAAGGAATTCCAAAAGTCAATTAAGAATAAAACACAAGCATATGTGTCAATAATGAATCTAGATTTCTTTATCAGGAATCTCTTGCATATATCTATAATTCCGAATTATTTCGTTTGATCATCTGCCTCGTAACTCGTGCGACAATATAAACAATGGAAACCCTTTAAGTTGGAACGCCATCAAAAGTATAAGAATTTCCAATGCGTTACCATAGACTATTAACGCAAGTAAGAAACATGTAAAGTTGTACTAGTGCACAAGTAAACACATGAAACTTAAATTATACGTCCACAGACGTCGAAGTATATCACACACAACTTTCAAGGCAAGACCTCTGGAAAATATGATTGGGCATGACGACACCAATGCAAATCCCGTCAGTGGAATAATTACTAATCCAAAAAGCAACACTTGGCCACGTGATCCTACAAACAACATGAATCTTACTGAGGTTCGATAGAACAAGATTTCACAACAATCAGGTGCATAGTCTAATCCAATTCTGGATGCTGCAAAAAGAAGTCACATACCTTTGCAATTCCCCTATTTCATTTTATTCGACATTCCCTGGTAATGTCATTTAACAACGGTTATAACCCACAATTTGCAGATAAAATTCTTAAATTTCTTTTGTTAAAATTCTGACCTCTGTGAATAGACTTTTGCATTGCTACTCCCCCTAATGGTCATCATACCATGAGGATTTCTTTCATAGTAGCAAATATTGATCTATTTCATTTCTTGGTAAATCCACACGTTACACATGCACTATTTGTTGCGCATGTGGTTCGTTTAATTTATAAAGACCACTGGAGGGCTTCATTCCAATTTATTGTTTTATCCAAACTCAAATATCATTTCGCTATACTTAATTTTTGCACTGTGAACCGCATTATTACAAAACGATAACTCTTTGATATCGAGTCAATGAATTTCTTGAAAACTCAATTTCTTTTGGCATACATGGTTTTTGTTGTGACCATGTCCGAACTTTCTTATTAATACAAAAACTCGTTGTGTTTAAACCAAGTTCAATTGTTTGAACTTGCTCACATTACATATTCATTTCAAGGTCCCATATGATGGATTGAAGCTATCATATTCAAAATAATCCCAACAAGCACTTCATTTGTTTTGAACCATAATAGGCTTGTTTGGTCTTCGACTTCATTAAATTGTTTCTTTGATTACGATCACCTTGTGGTGACGTTTTCACAAATTTGAAGCTTGCGCTAAATCTCGTTGCACACATCATATACGGATTTTGATGCGTGCGAAGTGTTACTTATTTTAGGGGTATATTTTAAGCCCTTTTTAACACTTATTTTAGCCAAGTTTTAAATTTATAAAACACGATATTTCACTAACACTAGACACACATATGGGCAAGTGCACCCATCGTTGAGTGTAGTATAGTGTTGGTAAGATACCGAGGTCGTCCAAGGACACAAGAGCTTTTAGTACCGGTTTATCCTCAACGTCTAACCAAAATAAAAGTTTAGAAAAATGTTTAAACTAAGAAAAATAAAACTAACTAAAATGCTAAAAATAAAAATAAAAACAGATAGACAAGATGAATCACTTGGTTCCGACTCGTATCTAGTATAACCTTTGATTATTTCCGCACTTTTGCACATAATTAAGAGATTATCTTAGTTATTGTAGTAGGCCCCTCTTTTGAAGGCGACGTTACCCTCACCCCAGTAGTTTGAGTCAGCAGGGATACAATCCTAAAAGGGTGGATTATTGGAAGATAATGAATTAAGTTATTAATGCAGTATTGTGGTAGGCCCCGCTTTTGGCGGTGACGTTACCCTCGGCTAAGTAGTCTGAGTCAGCAGGGATACAGTCCTAAATAGCCGGGTTATAGTATTAATAGTAGTTAACTTATGAGGGGATCAAAGAGTTTGGACCCCCGCCATCCAATACCGTGAAGTATTGAAGGTGGTCCTACTAAATTTGACCCAGGTCCATTGCAGGACCTCTAAACGCTGAACAATGGCAAGACCTTTACCAAACCGTTCCCTTAACCCCCTACCAGGTAGCCAACATATCTCCATATAGACCGTGGAGATATGAATGGTGAAAATCCTTTATTTTATATAGACAGTAAAATAATGCCAAAACACCACGGACAAACGATAAGGAAAGATCACCTTCAACATAAGTAACTAGTTATTAAAGTCATTAATACAAAACCAAATAAAAAGTGCAAAAGATTAGAAATAAAAAGTATTATACTAGACACTTTGTCTTCACCAAGTGATGTAAGAGACTTAGGCAAACATGGCCTTGATTGTCAAGAACTCTTACGATCAATCTTGGATCCCGAGACGACTCACACACTCTACGATGGACAATGGATGATGGTGGTGGATGATGGTGTTGTGATGGTGGTGGGTGGTGGATGAAGTGTGAGAGAGGTGGTGTGCCAAGGGATGAGATGAAATGAATCCAAGCACTCCTATTTATAGGCTGAACAGAGAGCTGGACACGGCCCCGTGTCCGCTGGACACGGCCCCGTGTCCGTCTGACACTCTCTCTCCTCATTAATTGTAATTCGCAATTACAATAAATGCGCCTGCTGTACTTTCGACACGCCCCCGTGTCCGCTGAGCACGGCCCCGTGATGGGCAATAGAAGCTTCTATAGATTTGTCTTTTCTGCTGCTTCTTGGGCACGGCCCCGTGCTGGCTGAGCACGGGGCGTGTTCAGTCTTCTGTTTTCTCTATTTTGCTTTGGAAGGTGCCGTTGAGGGTTCGGGCAGTCCACTAATGTTCCTTTTCTTGTATTTATGTTGGATTTAGCTGTCTTTTTGCTTCTTTTGCGTTTTTGAGCTCATTTAATCCTGAAAATACAAAAGGAAGACAAAAACACTCTTTTTCCAATATTAGCACTAAAAAAGGGTTAGTTTTATGCCTCATTTGATGTAATTTATATGTTGCATTTTACACAAATCAAATACCCCCACACTTGAACTTTTGCTTGTCCTCAAGCAAAACTCTTTAATATGTGGCTTACACTCCCAAATGGAATAGGTAGAAGAGAAGGTTTTGGGCTTGTCGTAGAGTGTCGGGATTTCCAAGATCTTTTTGGGTTTTATTTTTATTTATTTACACTCCTATTCGTAATGATTTATTTAGAACTGTTCATAAAAGAAATTACTTATTTGGGCATAACATGCCTTTTTAAAAGTCTATTTTATATACAAGTTCACATACCTCGCGGGGAAATCACTCACACTCGGCCGAAGGTGTATTTTTAGTGAATCACTCGAGAGCGGCACGGAACTTATTCCTACCATAGGCTTGCCAAGAAATCAATCCTCCTTCTTTTTAACTTTTATACCTTTGTAGATATCAAGAGGACTTTGTGGGTTAAGGGTTGGCTAGGGTTAAAGGTAGGTGGTTGGGTTAGTGGTTAGTAGAAAAAGGGCTAAAAGCGTAACAAGTGTCGGTTTTCGTATTTTTGCAACTTTTTATTTTGATGAAGCATTTATTCAAACTAAGTTATTTTTGATTAACTTGTTTGTTTATTTTCTTTTTGCTTCATCATTATCACAAATTTTTTTATTTTTTTTTTCACGAAGACCCGAACTTGTTACTAAAATAAAGGGTTAAAAAATGAAAAAGGTTTTGGTGGATGAAAGGGTTTTTGTTTGGGTGATGAAACGAAAAGGTTTAGGCTCAAAGGGGCTAACTAGGGGGATTTTTGGGTAGGTGGTAAAGGAAAAAGAAAAATAATGGTGTAGAAATGAAAAAGGGTTAGTCCTAATGCCTCCATCATTTACTTACTCGGGTTTAAGTTGATAAGGACCGGGAATGTATTGTCATGGCAAGTTCTAGAGTCGTAAGAACCAAGCGGCTATTCACACAAGAAACGAAAAATGAGCATTTAGTCAAATGATATGTAATTGTGTGCTCAATAAAGGCTCAAAACTCACTTTTGTGGGAATGGGTTTTTATGTGATCAAGTATATATAATCAAATTTTAAATAAGTTTGTCATGCCTTTTCATAATTTTCTTATGTTGGTTCTTTTTATCACTACGCTATCGGTTGTAAATTTGTAAAAATATAACCTTTTTGAGAACTTGAATTTCCCGAGTTAAACCTAGACAAGTAAAAAAAATGAAATTTTTGAAAAAAATTGGGGTGATTAGCGGTTCCAATAGAGTTTTGTGTAAGGCTTGTATTTAGGACTTGCAAAATTCAAGGTTTTAGCATCCCCCCCACACTTAAATTACACATTGTCCTCAATGTGTCCCAAAAACAAATTTTTAGGTTGATTAGATGTGTAAAATAGTGTTTGAAAAGCAAAAAATTTGTGTTACTGGGCGCTGAACACGGCCCCGTGTTATCCGGGCACGGCCCCGTGTTCAAGTGCCAGTAACAAAATTGAAATAAGTCAAACAGAAGGCTGGACATGGGGGCGTGTTGGGTGAACACGGCCCGTGTCCAGGTACCTGTACTGGGCGTTCTTCTGCAGGTGGTTCGGCACGGGGCCGTGTTGGTTGGGCACGGCCCGTGTTGAACCTTCTGAAATGGAGAAAATTGTCGGGTTGCCTCGTTCTTGTGCATGGGATCATTTTTCTCGTTCCCCTTTTCATCCTTTACCACCATGAGTGTGTTTTACTCATTACAAACCATCCAAACCTTAAAACCATCATTTCATTTCATCATAGAGAGAACTTACATAATCTTAAAATAAACTAGATAAAACAAAGAAATAACAAACCATGGAGTCCTAGCCTTTACTTTATTTTAATTTAGCAAAATTTCCAAGAAGTAATTAATCTTGGTTAAACAAGGCCTTTTTGAACTCCTTCTTCCGAGTGCGGTTCTCCTCAAATGTCGGCGAGCCATTCTTCTACCTCCCTTGGAAGGAGAAAAGAAGGCTCATTGGCATTAGTTTGAGGAGTTTCAACTTCCACCGGGATCTCTTGTTGGTGTTCCATGGGAGGTTCCGCCGGAAAGTCTTCCCACCCGGTAGGGTTGTTGATTCCGAGTGCCAGGTTCCAATCCTGTTGAGGAAGGACTGGTTCCATTGGAGGTGCTACAAGAATATTTAACCTCTGGTGCAAGAGGTTAATTTCTTGGAAGCTGCTTTCAAGTCCCATCGTAAGATCGTTAATACGGTCGATTAGGACCTCCTCTACTGAAGTCATTTCATCGAGAGCCTCCCTTAATGCTATCACATAGTGTACAAGTGTAGCTTCAATGGAGGGTCTTCTTCCTCTTCGGATGTTTGGAGAATGCACAGGAGATGTTTCGCTGTTTTCACTCGTCATCCTACGAAAAATAAACTAAAAATAGTTTATTTAATGAAACAGTGACCGGACACGGCCCCGTGCTCACTGAGCACGGCCCCGTGTTCATCTTTCTGCAGAGTTTTGGAACAAGGAAACTTGGATTTTTAAGTTATTTTCTGAACGTTGTGGGGCCTTTTTGGCTACTAATAACTTAAAACAATGTTTCATAACATGTTTTTACCAAGATTCTTTGAACAAAACTCATTTATCCCTACCATAGAGTTGGAGGAATTCCAAACTTTCAATGGTAGCTCTTGGAGAAAGATGAAGAAGAAGGAAATGGCTAAAAGAGGAAAGGACAAGATGGGTTGTTGGAACCTTCTTTTAGACTTACCTAGGATAGTTTGAGAGAAGATTCTTGCAAATCTCTGCCCCAAGTTGGTCCAAATGTGCAGAATTCTTGGCTGCATTTATAGAAAACGACAGCATCCTGGACACGGCCCCGTGTTCAGTGGACACAGCCCCGTGTGCAGGTGGAGTTCTGACACAGTTTGTCCGTATTCTGACGTATTGATCAGAATGGAATCTTTCGATGGACACGGGGACGTGTTGGCTGGACACGGCCCCGTGTCTAGGGACTGTTTTATGAAGTTGTCTAGTTTTTTTAAGGAACTTGTTAGTATCGGGTGGCTCCTGACTGGTTGGAACAACCCCAAAGTGCCTAATATACCTTAATTGTCATAGACTAAGGCGAGAACGCAAGAGGTTGTCGGTGAGGGTAATTCCTATTTTCATTCTAGGTGGACAAGTCCAACCCTTTCCTGGGCTCTTGTTAAAGAAGGTATATGCCGAATCGCTCAGGTCTATGTATGCACCGAACGAAGTCGATGGAGAGTCCTTCACGGCACAATCGACACAGGGACGACTATCGTCCAAGTCTTTGCTAGGTACGAAGGTATTTTTGGGAGCAACGAGGTTGTCGGAATGCGGTTCCAACATTTCTTCACGGGTATCGTCTTGGGGTGGATCAATAAAATCCTTCCCAAGCTCTTCTATCCATTTCAGAATTAGCTCTTCTAGTTGAAATAACTCGCTAAGGAGCATTTCCCCTAGAATATCTGGCTGGGCGCATTCAAGGGAGAAATAGTGCTTATTTTTACTTTCGCCCCTCTTAAGGTTGTGAGAAGATGGTGGGTCCATGTAGTGGGGCCTATAATTTAGGAAGTAGCATTTTACTTCTTCATGTTCGCCACCACATAATTGACACCACGTACCATAAGAGTGCCGAAAGTAAAAATAATTACTATCACTCATGTTTATGTCAGAAATTACCAACCGTCGGGATCTAACGGTTCTGTTTTCAGTAACTGAAACTTGGGCACAGGGGCGTGTTGAGTGGGCACGGCCCCGTGTTCAGCTTACTGTCTGATGTAAAACAGGATTGCCAGTTCCAATGATTGAGCACGGGGGCGTGTTCAGCGGGAACGGCCCGTGCTGAGCTCTGCAGAAGCTGAAAAACTAAGAAAATCCTAAAAAAATAAAAAGAAAAAATAAAAGATGATTAGGCCGTTGATTCCTAACTTTCTTAAAATCCTTGTGTCCCCGGCATCGGCGCCAAAAACTTGATGCGTGCGAAGTGTTTCTTATTTTAGGTGTATATTTTAAGCCCTTTTTAACACTTATTTTAGCCAAGTTTTAAATTTATAAAACACGATATTTCACTAACACTAGACACACATATGGGCAAGTGCACCCATCGTTGAGTGTAGTATAGTGTTGGTAAGATACCGAGGTCGTCCAAGGACACAAGAGCTTTTAGTACCGGTTTATCCTCAACGTCTAACCAAAATAAAAGTTTAGAAAAATGTTTAAACTAAGAAAAATAAAACTAACTAAAATGCTAAAAATAAAAATAAAAATAAAAACAGATAGACAAGATGAATCACTTGGTTCCGACTCGTATCTAGTATAACCTTTGATTATTTCCGCACTTTTGCACATAATTAAGAGATTATCTTAGTTATTGTAGTAGGCCCCTCTTTTGAAGGCGACGTTACCCTCACCCCAGTAGTTTGAGTCAGCAGGGATACAATCCTAAAAGGGTGGATTATTGGAAGATAATGAATTAAGTTATTAATGCAGTATTGTGGTAGGCCCCGCTTTTGGCGGTGACGTTACCCTCGGCTAAGTAGTCTGAGTCAGCAGGGATACAGTCCTAAATAGCCGGGTTATAGTATTAATAGTAGTTAACTTATGAGGGGATCAAAGAGTTTGGACCCCCGCCATCCAATACCGTGAAGTATTGAAGGTGGTCCTACTAAATTTGACCCAGGTCCATTGCAGGACCTCTAAACGCTGAACAATGGTAAGACCTTTACCAAACCGTTCCCTTAACCCCCTACCAGGTAGCCAACATATCTCCATATAGACCGTGGAGATATGAATGGTGAAAATCCTTTATTTTATATAGACAGTAAAATAATGCCAAGACACCACGGACAAACGATAAGGAAAGATCACCTTCAACATAAGTAACTAGTTATTAAAGTCATTAATACAAAACCAAATAAAAAGTGCAAAAGATTAGAAATAAAAAGTATTATACTAGACACTTTGTCTTCACCAAGTGATGTAAGAGACTTAGGCAAACATGGCCTTGATTGTCAAGAACTCTTACGATCAATCTTGGATCCCGAGACGACTCACACACTCTACGATGGACAATGGATGATGGTGGTGGATGATGGTGTTGTGATGGTGGTGGGTGGTGGATGAAGTGTGAGAGAGGTGGTGTGCCAAGGGATGAGATGAAATGAATCCAAGCACTCCTATTTATAGGCTGAACAGAGAGCTGGACACGGCCCCGTGTCCGCTGGACACGGCCCCGTGTCCGTCTGACACTCTCTCTCCTCATTAATTGTAATTCGCAATTACAATAAATGCGCCTGCTGTACTTTCGACACGCCCCCGTGTCCGCTGAGCACGGCCCCGTGATGGGCAATAGAAGCTTCTATAGATTTGTCTTTTCTGCTGCTTCTTGGGCACGGCCCCGTGCTGGCTGAGCACGGGGCGTGTTCAGTCTTCTGTTTTCTCTATTTTGCTTTGGAAGGTGCCGTTGAGGGTTCGGGCAGTCCACTAATGTTCCTTTTCTTGTATTTATGTTGGATTTAGCTGTCTTTTTGCTTCTTTTGCGTTTTTGAGCTCATTTAATCCTGAAAATACAAAAGGAAGACAAAAACACTCTTTTTCCAATATTAGCACTAAAAAAGGGTTAGTTTTATGCCTCATTTGATGTAATTTATATGTTGCATTTTACACACATCAGATTTAATTAATTATTTATTTATATTGAATCCGCTTTGTTGGTTTGTCCTATAAAAGCAATCTTAACACAATCGTGTGCTAAGATTATGATACACAAATTCATGTCATATTTCCGTGTATCTCTTAAAGGTTCTTACAGCATCAATCAAACATTTCGTAATGTTTATTGCTTTAGCATCTTCAATCGAAAAACATTATTCAATTGTTTCAATTTCAATTGAAAATCTTGCTAGATTTGTTTGAAAAAAACATTCGAACCTACTTCGTTGAACTTTCATTTAATTTCAAACACGGTAAACTCTCCGGTCACCGTTATTATTATTTCAATCACTACGACACCTTGTGGCGTCGGTATAGACTTGTAGCTTGAGCTAATCTATATATACCTTTCGCTTAACTCATCCTTGAAAGTGGTCTTAATACAACTATGTGTTAAGACAATGATACACTAAACTCTGTTGTATATCGGTGTATCCTTGCTATTTAATAAATGTCCACACATTGATTTTCTCATATCATAATTCGATAGTTGACAAATCATTTTCGTACTTCTCTTTCATTCGAGCTTATTGATTCTAAGTCTTCCTCAGTTGACAATCAAAGTAAATTTTCTATTGAAAGTGAATTCTATTGTATCCAAAAATCATTCACAACTTGTAAACATTCACATCTATTGATCATATATCTTTTGACTTGAACCTAGTCACATTGAAAATTATAGCATTTCATCTCATTCATTTGACATCGATTTCTTGAATTATTCAGTTGAATTATTGAGTCCAATTTATTGTAAAACCCATATTCACAAAATTTGATATTTTTGTACCATCTACCTTAAATACTGTTCTTACTGACTAAGACGTGACATAACTCTAAAAGAGATATCGTAGCTCAAATCTCGAGGACGAGATTTAAAACAAGGTGGGGAGGATGTAACGACTCGCACGAAAATGTCCTAAAACGCTCCGTAAATGAAAACCCGGACCCCTGAAACCCTACTTTGCATGAAAAATCAGGAAATCAAGAATTCTGGTCTTCAGGCGGGCCGCGTAAGGGTAAGACTAGGCTTACGCGGTCCACGACAGCAAGGCAATTACTGGATAAGCCTAAGGGACGCGTGGCATGACACGTGTCGTGACCACCGGTGACTCAGCAACCTCCGATCTGATCCACACTCCCACGCGGGCCGCGTAAGTGTTCCTTTAAAGTTACGCGGGCCGCGAGGCACCTTGTTTCCAGCCTATATATAGCAGCCGATAGTTTCAATTCAAAGTCGCTCAATTCTTTTCTTCTTTTAGCTTCTATTATAGCAAAGTAATAGCTCAGGTATTATATTCTAAATCCCGAAACTCTGCCCGTATTAGGGTGATAACTCTAGTCACTGGTACGATTCAATGTCTGATCGATTGAAACTATCCGATGGATGTTTAAGTGCTGCCCGTAATTGGGCTATGCCTTTGTCATTCGTTGTGAGGGTTTTGGTCTCGTGAGTTGTCGTTAAAGTTGAATTGAGTTAATACACTAATACAAGTTCCATTGTGTCTAGAAATTAGAACTCGTAATCAGGGAGCTGCTAGAATATTTAATAGCTAAGTAAATTTCGTAATTAAATAAATTTATTAAACATACTAATTACGTACGCTTAGTTGTTGAGATAACTTAGCAATTAAGAAACCTTAATAAATAAGTTAAACTTAATCAAGTTAAGTAAGATTAATTAATCAGTTAAGCATGATTAATTAAGTTAAGTATGATTAATTAATCAGTTAAGCAAAATTAATTAAGCTAAGCATGATTAATTAAGTTAAGCAAGATTAATTAAGCTAAGCAAAATTAATTAAGCTAAGCAAGATTAATTAAGCTAAGTAAGATTTATTAATCACCTAAATAGATATACATGAAAAATAGATATATATGGGGTAGATATTATCTAAGGAAGATTTTATCTAAAGAAAGTATTATTCAGGGAAGGCTTTATCTGGGGAAAAACTTATCTAGGGAAATTCTATATAGAGGTAAGACTTATCTTCTTACCTATAAATAGGAAGCTTAGGAATTCATTTTCTTTGCTCATTTCTTCTATTCTTCTCTCTATACGTTAGTGTTCTAACCAATAATCGCCGATGCGATGTTTTGTCCGATCGATTCAGGAACCAACTAACAAATGCCAAAGTGCTGTACTTTGTGAATTTCGTTAAACGGAATCCAAAGTGCTATACTTTGTGAATTTTGCTAAGGTTCGAATCTCGTGACTACCGTTAGGTTTGATTTGGGTTTTACACAAATACGTATTCCATTCTGTTAAACTATATGTTTAACTATCAGAATACTCCCAAATATATAATCAAATAAGCTATTAAATCATCAGAAGATTCAGAACAATAAAGTATACGCTTAATTATCAGAAGGAGTAGAATCAAGAAGCTTGTTAAATCAATACTGCATGCTTATGAAGTGAGTCATTCTCTTTTTACCAAAATTGATTTCAAAATCATGGTTGTTTTCTAAGTTATAATTACGGGGATTAAGTCTTTGTAATCTCCAAATTATAGCCGGTATGTGGGGTTTTGTATACATTACTTGATAACCGTCACCATTGGACAACGGGTTAGCCAAGGGGTGATATGACCATAGTCACAGACACCATTGGACAACGAGATAGCCAATAGGTGGTCGAGTGACAAATGCCGTGGGTAGATGGTTGATATATAAACATTTTAATCGCTCTTAATACTGTAACTTATAACACTGTTTTCTAGTTATACTTTGAGTGATTAAGTCTTTGCCAATCTTAAAGAAACAAATGTAAAAACTCTTAATGCTGTAATTTTATAACAAATATGTTTTATTCAAAAATGAATGAACTCACCAGTATTTCCTGCTGACCAAATGTTTTAAAACGCGTTTCAGGTAATTACAGTAGATCGGAATAAAAGTTGGATACGACACCAACCAGGCTTACAGAAGTGGCTTATTTTATTAATTAAATTAAAGTAAGAAAAGTTATTTTATGTATTCGGATTTATCCTATATTAAAGCTACCTTTCAAAACATGGTTTTATCCCATCTATTTAATAAATAAAATCCGGTGTTTTCTAAACTCTGATATTTTTCCTAACTCACGGTCCTGATGAAATTTCCGCTGCACTACTTTTCTAAAATAATCACCGGTACCACTAAACTGGTTCGCGGCTCCCGATTCCGTCCAGGGTGGGGTCGGGGGTCGTGACATATTTGTTATGTGTTATTCGACTATTTGTTAGTTTACAGTATGAGTGATCAAGGACCTTCAGACATGAGTTGTCAGTTGTCTGATTCACCTAGGAGTGAAGGTACCTCTTCACAGCCTGCCCTTTCTGGGTATTCTGCTGATCAGAAAGAAGGGATGTTTGCCTTTAAAGCTCAGTCTGAAGAGCCCTTCCCTCATAAGAAACGAGGATGGTTCAGTAAGGAAGCCTTTGCACGTAGGAAAAGAATGCGAAAGTTGCAACAGCAAAGAGTTTTACCAATGCCACAATGACATCGACTCTCAACATCGTAAAAATAAAATAGAAAAATGGTAAAAATTACACTGAACGAAAATGAGACTAAAATCGTTGAACCACGCACACCCGTTACAGTGTCTTAATGCGAAGAAATTAACCAGAAACGTAAAACGTACAAAATAATAACTTAGTCGATCTAGGACCCGCCCGTTGCGGGGAAGTTTTCAAAAGGGAAAAAATGGATGCGTTGCGTCGGGTCTGTCAAATATGAAAAAAATATAGCAAAAACTTTGAACCTCACATGCACGCTACGACATGTTAACTCGGAAAATTTAGAACGAAACGTAAAACGAAAAATTTGTGAAAGATAAAAAGTTTGGGGATCAAAGTTGTAAATAATAAAGTGTTGTGTTAAATTACAAAAGATGAAAAAGTTTGAGTTAAAAGTAAAAATTTCAAATGGGTTAAAATGTAAAAGAAAAAACTTTAAAGTTGAAAGTAAAAAAGCAAGTTTTTTTTTTTTTGAAATAGTTCCCAAGCATGGGGTACAAGTCATGATGCACAAAAAACTTACTAATTGAAATAATATTGTAGAAATTGGGTTAGAGTGTTACAGCAAACCATACCCATATCATCTTTGGATAGAGTGAAGTGTAGTGAAAACACAATTTCAATGTATTGGTTTCCTTGTTTGATATGGTTTCTATTTTGGAATTAGTTTTAATTTATATCACTTTCGACTCATATAAAGTGTAGTGTTGTGAAAACACAATATTTCAATGTATTGGTTTACTTGTTCGATGTAGTTTCTATTTTGGAATTAAATTTTAATTTATATCACTTTCGACTCATATATCTATATACACTACTAGAAAATACACATTTCTTGACACGCGAACAATGACACACACTCATTTTATGACATTCGGAAACGTGTGTCAAGAAAAAAATGTCATGATTTACAAAATTCAATAAATTTATGACACTCTTTTTTGCGTGTCATCTTTTTAGCGTCATAAGAAAAGAACAAGATCATTTTATGACATTCCAAAGCGTGTGTCAAGAAAAAAATGTCATGGTTTACAAAATTCAACAAATTATGACACTTTTTTGTGTGTCATCTTTTAGCGTCATAAAAAACAAGACCATATGACTTTCAAAAACGTGTGTCAAGAATAAAATGTTGTGGTGTAAAAAATTCAATAAATTTATGACTCTTTTTTTGTGTGCCATATTTTTAGTGTTATAAAAAACATTATATATTCGACCAATTAATTGAAATACTCGGGACTGCTCGGAAAAGAATGGAAGAGAAACAAGTAGAGTAGGCTCAAATTTTATTTATATACATATATTATATCTGCCTCTCATCATTAAAAGTACTGTAACTAATACTCAATGGCACTAAGACCGAGCGCAGTGGCCCGTGCTTGGGCTAACCACGAGGCCACCATGAAGCCACTACCATCACTCCCATACTCGTTATCCGGCAATTTGGGCATGCTTTCGTTGCTTTGGTCACGAGCAAATAAAGGAGAGAGGGCGACAGAGAGATTGGTTGAAGTTTGGTTGAAACCAATCCATTTTTTTTTTCAATTATAAACTCAATAATTACTCATTCCTCACCACTATTTTATTTTACCCAATTTTCGGACCTTACGGACTTGGACACCATATGACAAAAAAGAACAAACCACATGCACAACCACTACACTTGGTTTAATGGATCTTAATTGCTTGTCAATGACATTAATTAGCCATTCATTTATGTTTTTTTAGCTGCCAACGAAAGAAATGCTCGACTACCCGGGGTAACCCAATTGCAAAAGACGACTCCATACGCCCACGACCGTGGACTGCACTGGGTAGAAACTTAACTAGCGGTTCAAACCATAACTAGTACTACGGCGGGTAGAAACTTACGTTAACTAGTGGGACCAAACCTCAACTAGCGTTGTGACTGGCAAAAAAACTTACCTTAACTATCTCTAGAGCAGGCATAAAATTTTTCCGTTACAGTGTACTCGCTATAACAAATGAAAGCGAAAACCAAAAACTTAAGTCGTAATATGAACATAAGAGTATCAAAATTACACGTTCGGTTCGTTGTTTTATATAAATTCACATATAACATATTTTATATATATAATATGAGCATAAGAGTATCAAAATTACGTGTTTAGTTCAGTTCGTTGTTTTATATAAAATTCACATATAACATATTATATATATATATATATATATAGGTAGAGAGAGAGAGAGAGATAATTTAGTTGTATTTTCATAATATTATAAATATAAATACTAATTATTATTATTTAAATATACATTTTAAAGTATTAATTAAAAACTATACATAGTGAGCTCGTTTAGGCTCGTGAGCCGCCTTAATCTTGATAAGTAAAGCTCAGGGCCACGCCGTTACTTAAAAGCTTATTTTTTAGGTTCGTGCTCGAGCTCATCATAGTTCGGGCCATTTGGATCCCGCTCAATGATTACAATATAACATTTAAATTTTCACTTTAAACATTCCCCCCTCCTAAAATTTATTCCCGCTCAAAATGTGATCCCCTGCCCTAATTTCTAAACTGCCTCTCCAATAATCTAAGCAGACTTTCTTTCTCTGCATTTCGAGTGCTTCAAAAGATCTAACTCTCTCTCTCTCTCTTTATTTACATTTCGAGTCAAGGTTGGTTGACGATGTTCTACAACGAACAACGAACAATAGTGGGTGGGTTTCCGACGCCTCAGCGGTGATTGACGGTATGGTATGTTCTTCCTATTAAAGTCTTAAATGTTTGTTTTGCGTCATGGTGTTTCAGTTCGATTTTGTGAAAGAATATGACAGTTCCGTCATCTCAACCGGCCAAATCCGGCGCTGGAAAGCAGAAAAAGGTCATAAATCGATCAATCAATGGTATATATCCTCTCAATTCATCTCATTTTCGGTTGATTTTGGAGCAATTAATTTCCCCCAATCTTGGAGCAATTTTGCACTTGTTTTTCTTGTTTACGTCCTTTCCTTTTTAGAGTGATTGTTTTGATGTTAGTTACATGAAATTGATTAATGATGTCTGTATACTTTTTAGATGTGTAAAAGGTTCGAGTTTTGTAATAGTTTACTGTTGATTATTATTATAATCTAGTCAATGTTTTCTCCTCTTTGGTTAGGCTCAAATTTCATTAGGTCTTCTTTTTAGTCCATATATTTTTCTTTGCTTATAATCTTTATAAGGTTTTTGATCCATTATAAGTTTATAACACTATTATCATATGAATCTCATACTTATAATGGATAACCCAGGGAAATGTGTAAGAATACAAGGCATTCATATCAGATATTTTGTATTGGAAAATGAGATTTTGATTCTTTTACCTAAGAAAAAAGCTCATGCTAATCATGGATGAAGCAAAAGGGTAGTACACAGGAATGTTAAAATGTTGATGTTTGACACTCAAGATTTGAGATTGTTTGATCTAAAATCTTGTTTTATGAGAATTGTTTCTCAAATATTGCAGTATGGTCCGATATCTTGCATTGACTTGTTATGTACATATGTATGTGTATCTTTGTATGTAGATGCAGACCGTCTTCGAAAATCACAAAAAAAAATTTTGGCCCTGTTCGAGATAAATTTTTTTGACCCTATTCGCATAGCCAATTGGGTTATAATTTTGTTGATTAGTCATTGGGCAATGGTAAGAGAGTTGGAATATTTTTTTATATTACATATCATCTATGATAAGAGAGTTGGAATATGCTTTGATATATTTTTTATTTTTTTATAGGGCAATGGTTGTGTATGCTACACGAAGTGGTGCCAGCATAAGACTAAGTGTAGTGGGGCGACCTGGGGGTGGGAGTCGCCCCATATCGCCTGGAACACCGCCCCCGGGGGCGACTTGGGTGGCGACCCCCCCTTGCCCAACCTGTTCTCGTCGCCCACTCAATCCACAATTTGAATGATATAGCCGTTGTATTCAACGGATATATTGACATTTTTATGTTTTTTTTTTTTTTTAACCAAATTACTATATATATATATACATCTATCATACAACACAACACACTCTAAAAAATATACAACACAACACACTCTAAAACTACATTCTTTCAACATAACCATTTTGTTTTTTTGGAACCACAAATGGAGTTCAACGTCCCTTCGTCATCCTCGTCCGACGACGATACAACTTCATCTAGTTCTTATGAATTTGAAGAAGCCATCAACGAAGCGGTAATGACAACGATCAATTTAATGGTTCACGTTGCTAGCGAGGACAATGAAACGGATGACCCACTGATTAGAAGAAGAAATTATATTATGCGGGATCGTGCTGCAGGACAACAACGGCTGATGCAAGACTATTTCGGGGAGGAGCCGGTATATGACGCGAAGATATTTAGACGTCGCTTTCGCATGAGTAAACGTCTATTTACCCGTATTACAAACGACATGGAGGAAGATTATGATTATTTCAAACAAAAGTATGACGCTCGTGGGTATCTTGGCTTTACTTCGTTACAAAAGTGTACTGCGGCCATCCGACAACTTGCATATGGCACAAGCGTTGATTCATTTGACGAGTACCTGAGAATGGCTTCCAAGACTGCGCGAGACACACTCATACACTTTTGTAAAGGTATATTTAGTAAATTTTGTTTTCAAATTTTTTATATATTTAACTTTAGCGTCAATTTTTTTATATGTTACTGTCAATGTTCGTATGCATATTTAAATTAAATTTATATAGGTGTGATTGAGTTGTATGGGCCGGCTTATTTACGACGTCCGACTTGGAGTGATCTCCAAAGGATGTACGAAGTGCATGAGCACGTTCACGGTTTCCCCGGTATGATCGGTAGCATCGACTGCATGCACTGGAAGTGGGAACAATGCCCTACCGCTTGGCGTGGTACACATACTAGAGGCGACATTCGCAAACCGTCGTTAATATTGCAGGCGGTTGCATCTTATGATCTTTGGATATGGAATGCATACTTTGGTCAACAAGGTTCTCACAACGACATCAACGTGTTTGAGTCTTCGCCGGTTCTCGAAGAGATTATAAACGGATTGGCACCAACTTCAGCGTTTTATGCGAGCGATAATTACTACAAACGCGGATATTATTTAACTGACGGTATCTATCCGGAGTACGCAATGTTCGTAAAGACGTTCACCGAGCCTATTGATCTTAAAAGAAAATATTTCACGAGAAAACAAGAATCAGCAAGAAAAGATATCGAGCGAGCGTTTGGAGTTCTTCGAAAGCGATGGCACGTCATCAATTATCCAGCAAGATACTGGACAAAGGAAAAAATGCATGACGTCATTTACACATGCATTATTTTGCATAACATGATATTGGAAGACGAAGGCAAAGCCATTTGCCAAGATTACAATGAGAATGACCCTTCATTGTTCCCGGAGTATTGGACGCAAGAAGTATCATCGGAGACACGACTCGAGAACATAATGGATATAAAGAATAGACAGAAACACACCATGCTTATGTATGACTTGATCGATCACCTATGGGACAACAAACCACCAGGATACGAGGCGGAACTCGTTAACGAGGATGAAGGAGATAACGAGGATGAAGATAATAACAATGTAGTCGACCTCGACCTAAACGAGTACGTTAGTGACGATGAGTAGTAGATGTGTATTGATGTATGTTTTTTTAGTTGATGTATTTTTTTTATTTTGGTTGAAGTAATTTTTTTTTTAGTTGATGTATTTTTTTATTTTGGTTGAAGTATTTTTTTTTTTAGTTGATGTATTTTTTTATTTTGGTTGAAGTAAAAAAAGACTTTTATAAAAAATAGGATTTTTTTATATCTTTTACATAAAAAAAGACAAAATAAATGGGTGCCACGTGTCGCAAGACGCCCCACCCAGCAAGGTTGCCCCACTACCCCTTTTTTGGTCAGAATCCTCTTATGTGACGTGGCGCCACGTGTCGCAAGACGCCCACTCAACAGGTTGCCCCACTACACTCAGTCTAAGGGTTAAACTCAACTTGGTCAACGCTAGGGTGAGCACTTAATTCCATATTTAAATTGTTGTTGGAATGATATCGTAAACATAAGAACCCTTTATTTTAAATTTAAATCGCATCAGTTTCACACTTCTTTATATTTTTAATTGTGTAGTGTCCATGTCACCATGTGGCTACTATGTGATAAAGTTCATGGAGATAGCTTATAAAGAAGTTGAAATACTTGACAATGACAATGTAAGTTTAGGCAAAATTTAGCTTGCCTATTAGAGAAATATGTACTTTTATGTTCTAACAAATGCTTAAATTCATAGATATAGATTTAGTCTTAAATTAATATTTAAATTCTTAGATTAAGATTTAAAATACTGATTTTAATGTTTGTTTTTTTACATGGCTACTTAAGAAGCCTGGCTTGGTTTGTTGCTAACATGGGCCTTGCTGTGGGAAATTGCTTCAAAGAAAATAAAAAAGTTTTGCCACAAGGTGTCACATTTGGTCTTGGTTGGGGGAAGAGTAGAGAAATACTCGGCTGCAGAGGTGGATGGCATTCGCGAATATTGGTCGACTTATGCGGCTACCTCTATTGTTAAGTGAAACCATATTTAGGTGTTGACGAATGTATTGACAAACAATTTTTTTTGTTAATGTTAACATATTTGTAATATACTTGACATATGATTATGTAAATGGTTGTTTTGGTATATATATATATATATATATATATATTTTATGAAATACATTTATTGTATTTGATATTATATATGTATTCAGGGTAAATCAGTAATTTTATAAAAAACCATTTTTAAACAATTAAAAGCATGACACGCATAAATGAATGTCATATGTATGTGTCATAAATGTTTGTCATGAACGTGTGTCATTAAAAAGTGTGATAAAATGTGTCATTAAAAAATGTCATAAAATAAGTGTCATGAATGTGTGTTATTAAATGTGTGTCATAAAAACATGACAAACAAATGCATGTCATGTTAATTTTATGACTCCTCAATCAACGACCCGCTTTTGCGTGTCATAATTACCGTTTTATGACGCACAATGCGCGTCATGAAATGTGTATTTTCTAGTAGTGATATAAATGTTACTAGGTTATAACCCCGTGTATTACACAGGTTTAATAAATAAATTGTATATACTAAATAATAAAACAATATATCTTTAAAACCTTTCTTTCTTGCACGAGTTGAATAAATATAATTTTATATATTAAATAATAAAAAGTTATATCTATAAGAACAATATTGTACAGCTTGAATAAATGTAATTTTATATACCAAATAAAAAAGTTATATCTTTAAAATCACGTGTATTACACGAGTTGAATAAATGTAATATTGTTTACCAAGTAATAAAATAATACATCTTTAAAAAACCTCATTTATTATACGGGTTGAATAAAAGTAATTTTATATACCAAATAATAAAAAATTACATTTTAAAAAATATGCGTATTACACGGTTTGAATAAATGTAATTTTCTGTACTACTTAATAAAATATATATATATATATATCCTTAAAAAACCTTGTGTATTGTACGAATTGAATAAATCTAATTTTATACATCAAATAATAAAATTACGATTTTGGCCCCCGTGGTTATATCACTTATACCCTTTTAGCCTAAAAAATGATTTTTTTTAACATCTAAGCCCCCAACGTTTTTTTTCTAACCTTTTGGCCTCTAACGTCTTTTTTAAACCCTTTTGGCCCCTAACATTTAATGGATGGGTTAGTGTTAGGGGCCAAAAAGGTTAGAAAAGAAAACGTTGGGGACTCAGATGTTAAAAAATTCTTTTTTTTGGCTAAAAGGGTAAAAGTTATATAACAATAAGGGAAAAATCGTAATTTTCTCTAAATAATATTATAAATGAGAAGATTAAATAAATAATAATTATCCATAAGATATTAAACTAAATAATATTTAATAAGAGAGTTATCTATAATTAATTAGAAAAAATAAATTAAAATAATAATTATCTATAACAGATTCCTTAATATGATGACAAGTGTCCAAAAGTGGTTTATTTTATTATATAGTATAGATATTTAAGGATATATGTTCTATCAAATCTAGTTGTCCGATTTTACTATCAATTTGGTGGGTTGCAATCCATAATATTTTTATTTCGTCAAATAAATCATAAAATATAGATTTTTTGTTTAAAATTCAGATACTCACATCTAAAATTGATGAGGGTCCATAAGTGATGTATATAATATAGTATTTGCTATTGCTCTACTTTATAACATTTTTAAATTTTAAGTGATGGTGCATGGATGATAGCACGTGGTGAAATAAGAAATTTATTATTGTGTATATAAAATTCATAATTTTTAACCTTATTGATCAAGTTTGTTTAGTCATCTCTCTTCTCATTTTTCTATAAATTGACGAAGTTTGTATGGTTTCAACATGTCAAATTGTCTCACACTAAATTGTAAAAACAAAAACATGGCCATCCAAAATGATATGCTATCTAAAAACTTGCTTCATTCCCAAACTCACATATGGAACCACATTTTTAGCTTTATAAAGTCCATGTCACTCAAATGTGCAATTCAGCTACAAATACCCGATATCATCGATCGCCATGGCTCACCAATGTTGCTTTCCGAATTGGTGGAAGCTCTCGCGATAAAACCTGAGAGAACCCAGTTTGTCTATCGCCTTATGCGTATCCTTGTTCACACCGGTTTCTTCGTGAAACAAAGTGTATCCTCAACAAGACGATATGATGAGGAGGAAGGAGAAGGTTATTCGCTAGCTCCTCCCTCTCGAATGCTTCTAAAAGAAGATCCGTTAAGCATTAGGCCCTTTTTGCTAGCCATGTTGGATCCAATGCTAATGGATCCATGGCAAAACATGGCCGAGTGGTTCCACAATGATGATGTCACACCTTTTCACACTACTCATGGAGGGAGTTTATGGGACCTAGCAGGCCAAGAGCCGAGACTTAATCGGTTCTTCAATGATGCGATGGCTAGTGATGCGAGGCTAGTGATGAGTATCATTCTTAAACAATGTACGCGTGTGTTTCAAGGGTTAGATTCCATCGTCGATGTTGGTGGTGGTACTGGGACCGTTGCCAAAGCTATCGTGGAAGCTTTTCCCACGGTTAGCTGCATCTGTTTTGATCTTCCTCATGTTGTTGATGGTTTGGTTGGAAGTAAGAACTTGACTTATGTTGGTGGAGACATGTTTGAAGCTTTTCCCAATGCTAATGCGGTTTTGCTAAAGGTATTCTTCTTTTGCTACTTATATAATTTCATAGTAGAGAACCTAAACCAACATACCTCTAATAATTATATATGTCATTATAAATATATTATAAATATATAGTAAAAAACTATGTTATTACTACTTTTCCCAACACCACATACCTCCTCGAAATGATTTATCTATCCTCTCATGGAAAAGTTGATTTTCTATTGGTGTGGTTACAAAATCTCTTCATTTATGTTAAGTGGCGGAACCAGAACGATTTAGTTAGGTGGTCATCATAAGCTTATATTCTATACTGGTTCAAATTAGGGGGTCTATCTCTAAGTTTGTTCTTCAAAAACTCAAAATTTATAAATAAAAATTCAAATGTTCCGGTGACCGGAGGGTCAACGGACCCTCTTAACCCCTCCTCTGGTTCCGCCCCTATTTATGTCACTTATATTATGATTTATGTTGATAACTTGTATACAAGTTCTTATGTCAGTGATTTGTTTCTAACTTCATGAAAAACAATCAGTGGATTTTGCATGATTGGAGTGACGAGGAGTGCATAAAAATATTGAAGAATTGCAAAGAGGCGATTCCGAGCAAGCAAAATGGAGGAAAATTGGTGATTATAGACATGGTCGTGAAGGTTGACAAATGTGACGTTGAATTATTCAAGTCTCAACTTTTCTTTGATATGCTTATGATGACTTGTTTAACCGGAAGAGAGAGAACCGAAAAAGATTGGGCAAAGCTCTTCCTTGATGGTGGCTTTAATGATTATAAAATAACTCCGATTTTAGGTTCAAGGTCTCTCATTGAAGTATATCCATAGTTAAGTGATGAAGTTGCATATCTAAGTAATCGTTTGTTGGTGGTTATTTTGTATCAAGGTTTTCATTCAATAATATGTTCCTTACGGAATTCAAGCAGTTACAACTGATTATCCACATAGTTATATATAATTGCTTTGTAAGTCATAAATTTAAATATGTTCATTTACATGTATGACTCCAAAATCTTGTTCTATCCAGTTCTAAACCTTACACACATACACATATATATAAGGTTAGAGTAAAATGAAAACTCTTACGAGTTGTGAAAACTTAGAAAAGTCAGTCTTACAAAAGGTTTTTCAATTTTTTTTTACCAAAATTCCAAAAAGAAGTCAACTTTTCTAAAAAAAACCATATTTATTGTTTTGATGATACAAAAATATTTATCAAACATGTACAAAGCTCAATCTCAGTCTAGATACGTTATTAATTGAAGTCAATGGTTTCAACACGTTTAACATGGGTGAAGACTCGAGTCAATCAAAGGAAGCCAAATTACACTAAAAAACAATACAACCTGGATCAGAAGAAACCTAATTGTACTATTTGAAAACAATAAAACACGAATTAGTTAAATCAAAGAAGACTATATCAATAATCAAGTCAAGTGATTATCCCTGAATATTAAATTCCACGTACTAAGAGCTATATGTAAAATTAAGGGAGAGTAATATAAACGTTGTACTCTATTTTACTTAACTAACTTGTGTCTAATGGATTTTCTTAGCATGGTTTTAATGACGCAACATAACAGATCCTACAGTATCAATTAATATCAATTATGGTAAATCAAGATGTCATTACTCAACAGTATAATATAATGAATGGTAATATGTATGAGAAGTATTATAAATGATGATAATGATCAGACATAATGTACCATTATTTTCCTAATTATAAGTTAGCGCCCGTTACAATTAGTATGTGCGTATATAGATGAATAGATTGAATCCTCTCCCGCCAATGATCTCTAGATCAAGTGGTTGAGGGCTTGCATTTCTCTTGAGAGATGCAGGTTCGACTCTCACTTGGTGCAGAGTGAGGCACTGGTGGGCAATGATAGGAGACCTAGGGAAACCTGGGTTAGATCCTTGAGCCAAACGGGTTTTACTGGTAATTTCACCGTCGTGCCTACGGGCGGGTGGGTTACCGGGTTTTCCCCGGAATTGGTGGTGAACTCGGGTTACTCTCGGAGTACTCCGTTTGTCCAGTGGATGCCCCGAGAGTGCTCGGGATTGAGTTTTTTGGGCGTTAAAAAAATTTTTTGAATCCTCTCCCACAATCTTTCTTGTTTCCTTACATTTTTTTAGTTTTCAAATAATTAAATGAGTTAAATGCTTGGTTGGTCCCTGTGGTTTGCAAAAATTGCATACTTGGTCCCAATGGTTTACTAATTACACGCGTGGTCCCTGTGGTTTTCAAAAATGCACTCGGTTGGTCCCCAGCCCTAACATCAGTTAAATTTCTCAGTTAACTATGTGTGAAATGACTATATTACCCCTGAAAGCCTAATCATCTTCTTCAACCTCTTACCCCTTTGACCTGTTGACCGAGCCGTTGACCTCTGTAACTAGACCCGAAACCAAATCTGACATCTTAGATGAAACTGAAACTGAACCCGACCACACTGACATGAATCGTGATCCGAGATTAAAACATGGTTCCCTACATAACTCAGATCTGAGCTATACAATATTTACCACAACAAAATCAATATCATCTTCAATCTTCAGAAGATAAAAGGAACCGGATGGGGGAGGGGGTTATATTTACCGGGAAATTTGTCGCAACCAAACACTACCTCCGCCGTTAATCTGTCACCGGAAAACCAAACGGCTTCTAGTCGTCGTCAACCACCGCCATTAACACCCTCATCATCTTCAATAGATGCATCAACTGCATCAGTCATCATCGGGAAGAGTGCCTCCGGAGCCGATCTGATCCGATCGTCGAGAGAGAGAGGAGCGAGATTTGGGGGGGGGGGGTGTTGTTCGTCGCCGGAAGAGAAGGGAGGTGTCATGTGGTGTAACAGGTGGGAGTTAGGGTGTGGGTGTTGTATCACCGATAAACAACGTCGGCCGTCGCCAGAATCCCTCCGCTGACGCCGTCTTTCTCTCCCCTCTGTCGATTTAACTTGTTCTTCGAAGAAGGTGGGTGTAGTAGGAGATGAAGAGGAGGTCGGAGGAGGTGTGGGTGCTCGTCGCCGTCAAACTGAACCGCCGGAAATTTGGCTCCGGTTGCCGGAGCTCGAGAGAAGACAGGGGCACTGTGTATGTGTTTGTTGATTGTTGTTCTGTGGTTTTTATAAAGAGGGTAAATAAGGCAGGGGTATTTTGGTCATTTAACATGAACTTAACTGAGAAATTTAACTGATGTTAGGGCTGGGGACCAACCGAGTGCATTTTTGAAAACCACAGGGACCACGCGTGTAATTAGTAAACCATTGGGACCAAGTATACAATTTTTGCAAACCACAGGGACCAACCAAGCATTTAACTCTAATTAAATAGACTGATATTTTTACTTAAAAGCTTCTTTCTAAGTTTCAAATACCACGAAATACAAAATCATGTTCACTAAATTATTTAAAAAGAAGGAAAAATAATGAAATACTTTTTATGAATAATTTATATAAAGTTTTAAATATTTAATGTTATTGGATGGTTTAAATAGTAAAAATAAAATATGCCATATATATAATAAAAATTCAAGTTTTAGTTCTTAATTTATTATATGTATTAACTAGGTTAGTTTCCCGTGTGTTACACGGGTTGAACAATTTAAACTATATAGCATAGATATTTCCTGTAAATGCAAACAAAGACAGAGACATTTACATACCATATTGACATAAATGAGTTAATATAAATGTAACCCATCAACTCGTACATATTAATTAATGTCTTAGAGTTCGATAAGACGACTCTAATATATTATATATATATATATATCAATAATATATTTAGTCTAACATATTAATATTATTATGAATTTCGAAACTTGTTTAGCTAGGATTTAAGATTCTATTGAAGTTTTAGATTAACAATAGGTTATTGAATTAATAATAAGAATTTGTATTAGATTAGATTAAATATTATTATTATTTGTATTAGATTAGATTAAATATTAGGTCGCCGGAAAAGGGTTTTTGGCCGGAAAACTAAAATTTTTTGTCCCAAATCTCTTTGTAACCTTATTACTTATTTTAGGAATCTTTCTTTATTAAAAGCCCCAATTATTGATGTTGCCGTAAATTCTTTCATCAACGGAAAACTCAAGTATTCTTTGTGTGTGATTGTGGAAACAGGAGTTATGGAGTTATGAATGGTGGGTGAGATTATGGGATGTGTTTGAAATCTTATATAACTTATGGATTTTGTTAACACAATTTATTGTTATAAAGATTTTTTATGTTTATCAAGAAGTGTAGAGATAAGTTTTTTTATTCTTAGCATGTACCTTTGATAGTTGTTAGTATTTGGGTAAGTTGCTATTAAATATTAAAATCTATTTGAAATCATGAATGTTATATTAAAAAAGGAAGTAATTTCAAATTACCGTAGTATGTGGTAAGTATTTTTTGTATATTAAATATTAAAATCTATTTGAAATCATGAATTGTTATATTAAAAAGGAATCAATTTAGGATTTTTAATATTTGAGATTACCACATCTGATAGAAAGTTGAGGTAGCTTCCAGATTTGAGATTTATAATATTTGATTTGTGATGTGGTTTGTTTTCCATTTGATTTTTTTTTTTTTTTGATAAATAGTTATGATGTATTGGGTGAGATTATGGGATGTGTTTGAAATCGTATATTTCTTATGGATTTTGTTAATACAATTTATTGTTATAAAGTTTTTTTTTATGTTTATCAAGAAGTGTAGAGATAAGTTTTTTTTATACTTTGGATGTACCTTTGATAGTAGTAATTATTTAGGTAAGTTGTAGTTGAAAAATCATCGTACTATGTAGATTAAAATTTGAAATTACTTATGATATTAAGTTATGAATTAATTTAATAGTTTTAATATGTGGTAAGTATTTTTGTATATTAAATATTAAAATCTATTTGGGATTAACTATAAAACTAAAGGGATTATATTTTAGGAGGGAAAATAGAATTCTAGATAGTCTCATTGATTGCCATGTGTCTCAAATTGGTTTACTTTATTATATGTATAGATATAGATATATTTATAATCACAATTTAAGTTAATTTATTGTGCTGAAAGAATATTTACACGACTAAGTATATTTAATTGAATTAACAATTATCAATTACAAACAAAAGTTAATACCCACTTGAAAAAAGGTTTTAAAAATAACTAAATTTATAACTACCACATCAAAGTTTATTTTTTTTAAATAAACTTTTTGATTATTGTATTACATTATATGTGTAATACACTAGTTTATTTAACCTGTACATAATACACAAATATTTAAAGACATAATTTGTAAGTATATAACATTACAGTTATTCAAAATATGTAATACACTGGATTCTAACCAGGTTAGTAAATAAAGCCAAGTATATAGTCCCATATTTGGGTAAAGCAAGATTAGTGTAGGTTGAGTGGTTATGGCAGCTAGTAGAGGGTAACACATTTTAAATCCGCAAGTATAATAAGATTGTTCCATATTTATCCATTATAATTAATTTGAGTAAACCCAATCATCAGGGTGTACTGTCGTGACAACACAATTTAAATGTGGTGGTTTACTTGTTCGTACTTGTTCGGTGCAGTTTCAATACAAGTGTTAATATTTTGGAATTAATTTTTCTTTACGTCATTTTCCACATATAAATAATTCATATATATGTATATTATACTTGTGTTAAATTACTTTATTACTTATGACAGAACAAGTCATTGATGGGCTTGATAGAGGTGTAAAGATCATGAAGAAGGGTGAAGTTTCACTAAAGGTGACCAATTTATATTTATATTACTTTTGGCTAATTATTGGATGTTAGTTAAACATATATTAACTTACCTTATCTTCTGTGATGTCCGTCTGTTTTCTTAAAATGTAAGAGTCTGATCATAATGATGTAGTTTTGAACAAATTTCAAAAACAAACTTCTCCATTGTTGTAAGCTTTTGACCCGAATCATTTAAATTTCAAAAAAGTAGTAGCCCAGCCCCATTTCAAGTCAAATGTATAGAGATCATATATAATATGTAATTTCATTTACAAGAATTATTGTAGAGTTATGAGTTAGATTTTTTTTTTATTTTCAACCCGTGTAATACACATGTATCTAATCACAGGGGACACATTCTCTTAGTATCGAGATAAGGAATTTTGAAGACAAATGCTTGCTGGTATCAACTCATGCAACATACAGTTGAGGGCTAAGGTGTCCTTTATTAAGTTTGTTAATTTTGCAACAAATTTCTTGTGGCCATCATTCATGTGGTTAAGTATTTGCCTAGCAATTGGATACAAATTGGGTCAATGGGCATAGAGTTGTTGAAGATTAGTGTAGACATATTCGATAAGCTGCAAGTTAGAGTTGGATCTGGAAATTTTGGCTAGCTTCTGGACCAATAGGTGGACACCGGGAGGGTACCTCAATGAGCTATTCCCTACAATGTACATACTCGTGGCCGCCAAGAAAGGTAAAGGTTAAGGATAATTTTTATAGGGATGGGGACACAATTAAATGGGAATGGAAGTGACTGCGAGTTCCAACAGATGTGGTAGAGAGGGACGGGCAAAGCAGGTTAATGGACTACTTCAGACAAGTCAATCCTAATTTCGGTGAGGTTTTTGGGTTGCGGAACAATGATAAAGCTAAAAGTGAAGGGCTTTAAGTGGAACGGATAGGCCCCGACGTAAGTGAATTATTTTATACGGCAGGTGATGGATGATAGTATTCCAACCAAGGAGGCTATGGCGAGGAGAGGCTTGCAACTTTCTGCTGTGTTCACTTTATTTGACTATGGAAAGTTAAATGTTTAACGAAATTGATCAGTTCTGGTCAAATACATAGATAGCTCATATGTTGACCAACTTGATTTCTAGCTTATTACATCATTAATTCTGCTGAAGTTTGTGGTTTACGTTGGTTCCTTATCAGTCTTGGTTTCTTTCTAGCCTTTCATATGAATTAATTGAAGAATGATTGTTGGGTCTCTGTTGTCCTAATTCGCTTCTTCCAATCGAGATCGATTTATCTGAAGTCGCACAAAACTAATGGGAAATGGGTTGTGAGATGTTTAAATGTATGAAAAGTCAAAACGCTTGATGTACTGACTATAATTTCACCTAACTGAAATGACATTACACTTATATGAATTGAATCATTTTCGTATTTCCTTTTTAACAGTTCATTGTAATTTCATCTTTACATAAGTAATGCTACGTTTTTTTCATTTCAAGCTATATGTAAACACTGATAGATAATATAATTTACTTTTAGACCACCCGTGTAACACACGGGTACTTAGACTAGTAATTCATATATATGTATATTATACTTGTGTTAAATTACTTTACAAAAGCTCCTAATTGTAAAAAGTTTAAGAATACTTTATAAAGTGATAAGTGTCCAATAACCTAAAAACTAAACCCACTACACCACACCCAAAACCTAAACGCCCACCCCCACCCAAAAACCTAAACCACCTCCCCCCCCCCCCCCCCCCCCCCCCCCAAAAAAAAAAACTATACCTCATCAAAAAACCCTCCAAAAAACCTAATCCCCACCCCTCCCCTTTTAAGGAAAAAAAAAACACCTAACCCCCCACCCCAAAAAAACCTAAACACTCACCCTCACCTCACCACCACCCAAAAACTTAAACCCCCACTCCCCTCCCCACACTCTGCAAAATTTTTGGGTGGTCGTGAGGGTTTAGTTTTTTTTTCTTTTTTTCTTGTAGTGGGTTTATTTTTAAGAGGCTTTGTAAACTTTTTTGTTTTAATAAGCCTTTGTATTTTATCCTAATTCTATTATAGTTAAGGATATATTTTCTATCAAATCTTTGGTATTATCTCCATATGTAGCTTTTAATCGACAGGTTTTGCTATAAATTTGGTGCGTCGCAATCCACAGTATTTGCTTTTCTGAAACAGGAAGCATATACACGAAACTTACGCACGTTTAATTCATTAACAAAAAGTAGAAATATATATTCTCTATTAAAAATGCATATACTCAGATCTAAGATTGATTCGGAGGGTCCACAAGTGATGTAGACAATATTATTTTATACAGTGGGTTATGGTTGGGCAGGGATTTGGGGCAGGGGTTGACACATGGAACTTGAAAATTCAATACACAAACCCAAGTTATTAGGGGGTATGGTGGGTGTGGCTGGGCTGGCGTGGCCAAGCCACATCAAGTTTTTTTTAATATATATATGTATATATAGGGAGGGGCTCATGCGAGAACCACCCTTATTGTGAGAACCTTGAAAACCAATGTGAACACAACCTAAAATAGCTAAAAAAACCTAAAAAAACCCCCCTCCCCCACCCCCCAAAAACCTAAACCCCCCCCCCCCAAGCTAAAATGCTAAAAACTAAACCCCCAAAAAACCTAAAAAAATCTAAAAAAATCTAAATTTTTTTTTTTTGAATTTTTTAATATTTTTTATGTTAAAATCGCTACTTTTAGATAGAAAAAAAAAAAAAAATTCTTCGAAAAATAGAGATTTTTTTATAAAAAATATTAAAAAATTCAAAAAGAAAAATTTCGTGTGATTTTTAGGCATTTTTGGTGTGTTCACATTAGTTCTCGCGGTTCTCACAATAAGAGGTTGTTCTCGCATGATCTTCTCCCTATATATATATATATATATATATATATATGGGAAGGTTAAAATGAGAACCACCTCGAGTTGTAAGAACCGCAGGAACTACATCGTGGGGGGCGCGGTGGACCAAATTTTTTTTCATAAACGTAGATGCATGTATAAAAACACCATTTGTAAAAAAAAAAAAATTAAAAAAAAAATGTCGTGTGTGTAGTTTTGAGCGCCACAAGTTTGTGTTTACTGGACCCGTAAATCTAGCCGGAAAATTTACGGGTCCCGTAAACACAAACTTGTGTTGCTCAAAACTACACCCACGACATTTTTTTTTACAGATGTTGTTTTTATACATGCATCTACGTTTCTGAAAAAAAATTTGGTCCACCAAGGCCCGGATCAAAAAGTTCTCGCGGTTCTTACAACTCGAGGTGGTTCTCATTTTAACTTAATCCTATATATATATATATATATAGGGTAGGGATATATAGAAAACCCTATCTATATAAAAAACCCTAGAAAACCCAACCTCCCGACATTTTTTTTTTTTTGAAAAAAATAACACATGTAATATTCATGTTTTTAAGAGTTTTGGGCCAAAAAAATCAAAAAAGCGCCGAAGGGATAATTTAAAAAAAAAATTCAGCAATTTCTGTCTTTTGTGCCTAACACATGTTAGGCAACCGGACATTGCTGAAATTTGTTTATTTTTTTTTTAAAAAATCCGTTCGGCGCTTTTTTGTTTTTTTGGCCCAAAACACTCTAAAACATGTATATTACATGTGTTATTTTTTTCAAAAAAAAAATGTCGGGATGTTGGGTAAAAATGGGGGGAGATTTGGGTTTCCAGAGTTTTTTAAGAAAATGAGGGTTTTCTGTCTAGCATTGCCCTATATATATATATATATAACCATTATCGAAATAAACATACATAAACATACAAAATAATTAAAAACTATCATTCTTAACATAAACATACAAAATAATTATCAAAATAAAAAAACTATCATTCTTCGTCGTCTTCGTTGGTTTCGAACCTAGGAATCGTTGAAACATGATCCACCAAATCAGATCGAAGGTTGTGATGTATATCCCTTGACTTGATTAAATATTCATTTGACGCTTTATCTTCGTCTTTTACGTTACCTGGTTGGGGGTCATCGTCATCATAGTAGGTAACGACCGCTCTACCTTCGTCCTCCAAAATCATGTTGTGAAGAATGATACATGCGTACATCACGTTTCCAATCTGATCCTTGTCCCATAGGAGACAAGGCATTTTCAATATTCGCCACCTTTTCTTCAAAACACCGAATGCTCGCTCGACGTCTTTATGTGCAGCCATTTGGACCCTGTTAAACTTTAATCTCTTTGAAACTATGGTACCGTGTCTTGTGAACGATTTTACAAAAACCCCCCCACTCAGGGTAAATCCCATCAACTAGGTAGTACCCATACACGTACTCAACCCCGTTTACAAAGAAAGTTCATTTGGGTCCTATACCATTTACCCGAACACTGAAAAGGGGCGAGTGGTTTATGATGGTAATATCATTATGTGAACCTGGCATACCGAAGAACGCAAGCCATATCCAAAGATCTTGGGACGCAACCGCTTCAAGGATGATGGCTGGCATCCCGAGAAATCCACTGGTGTGAGCGCCTTGCCTGCGGTAAGACAAAGTTCCCAAGGCCATTTCATACAATCTAAACTACCTAGCATCCGGGTTGCCCATGATTGTGACAACCCTCATAATTACATGTATCCGTACGATTTATTAATATTAATTAAAGTGCTTGATGACTGTGTTGAATTACTTAACTGCTTTCTGATTACTGCGTCATACTTACATGTGCTCGTTAACATACTAGTCTTGTGCAGAAAATTGACTAAATAGTCTTGTATGTTTTCCTAAGTGTTGGGAATTAAAATTGTTACAAAAAGATACATAAAAGACACTAAACGGAACAACTTAGCACTTTAACGAACCGGTATCTAACCGAACAACCGGACATTACCCGGGACACCAAAATATTGCAAGAAACATTGTTTAATTATTTCTTGGCTAGTTATGATCCCCGTACACCATAACACCCACTAAAATATCAACTAACTAACACCTGAAATCATATACTTGGATTTGAACTTACATTTACCAACTTACCATCAAGATGTTACAATTAACCCCCCCCCCCCTCCATGCCTTTTACGGTCCAAAGGACCCACCAAATATCACCACCATACTTCACATCTTACCTCCTAGATTTGTATCTAATTTTATATTAGATTTTTCTTGATTATGTGAACAAGATATTGAAGAAATCTCTTTAAGTATGGCTTGCAAGATCACAACATCATTTCACCTTCCTAACTTCACCCCACTCCCTCACATCTCTCCCTCTCCTCTCGGCTCACTATAACCGCGACCACCACCACCTTAACACAACCATATCCATCCATTTTCAAGCTTGTTTCAAGCACTAGAAGGTGATTAAAGGAGCTAGTAGCTTGTGGATCATCAAGGAGCTTCCATCACTTGCTTTTTCACACCACTTTTATCATCTTTTCACTAGAGATCTTCCCTAGCCTTTGAGCTAGTTGTAAGTTCTTGATTTACCTTTGTTTACTTCCATTTTAGTGGTTAAAGGTTGTAGTATGTTGATTATATCAAGAACACTAAAGAACATGAACTAAAAGATTCAACATAAAGCTTACATAAAGATGAAATATGATGAAGTGTTGTTAGTATGATGTTGTTTGGTATATGTTGATGCTTGCTTGTTGATTACTAGAAATATGTTGTTGATCATTATATGCAACTTGTTAACTTATGATTAAAAACATGGTTTAACAAGTAGGAGGTGATTAGGGGTTTACATAAAAGAATCACCCCCATATTTAGACATGAACTTGGTGACAAAATGATTTCTTGTAAAATAACAAACAAAGTGATCTAGTGATCTTGTAGATCTAAAACTTGTGAATGATTTTCCTAAATAAACCAAGTTTAAAAGACGGTTTTCGAAAGATCATGATCCTTACACTATTCTTGGAAATAAAGTAAGTATATGGATACTTGTGACACATGAAAATGTTGTAAATAAATATTTTTGTAAAATATGTTCACAAGTTGTGAACATCTAAAAATCCCGAGAATGAGATTATAAAAGAAGTAAACACACTTTGGAGGGTAACTAAACCCACTAAACACTTTACCAAGTTACTACGCGTTTTTGTGAAATATCAAGTTCATGATTGGTTTGTAAATGGAATAGTTTGCTCTTGGTAAATTGTTGTTGATTGTTGAATGATTTTTGAAAAAGAAAATGATATGCTTATTAGCATGACACCTCCATTTACAAAGGAAACGCTGGCGAAATTTTACAAAAATTCCAACACATAGAAAATATTTTCTAACAAGTATTACAAGTGTATTTTTAACTATGATCTTCCACAAAAGTCAAGGTGTGACATTAGAATTGTGTGTGATAGAAGTAATGAGTAGATAAACCGTATATAGGATACATGTTATGTATTCACGAGAAACTGATTGCTATTTGTACCTTATTATGGTCTTCCACAAAAGTCAAGGTGTGACATTAGAATTGTGTGTGATAGAAGTAATGAGTAGATAAACCGTACGTAGGATTCATGTTATGCATTCACGAGAAACTGATTGCTATCTGTACCTTATTAGGACGTGCTTGATTCCTGATTATTAGAGTAATTAATCTAACCGAGCAAACCAAGGTGAGTTCACACTCTTTCTAAGGCATGCACTACTAGAAAACATGGTTTTTGTCATGTAATTTTTGGTTACAAAATAGTAGCAATTTCCTTGTTGTCACCAGTTTGCCACCAAAAATACGGTGACAAAAACACCCGTGTCAATTGCCCTAATGCCACCAAATAGCCACCATTTTTATATTTTGCTACCTTATTTTTACCACCACAAAATTGGTCAAAATTATTTGCCACCGCTTCATATTTGCTACGCTCCGCCTTGTTTGCCACCGAGTTGTGACGCATTTTCATACCATTTAGCCACTGATATTGCCACCATTTAGCCACCACTTTTTACACAATTTGCCACCAATATTGCCACCATTTAGCCACCATTTTTTACACAATTGTGACCACCTTGGTATTGTTATTTGCTACCATTTATTTGCAACCATTTATTGATTTCAAAATTACATATCAATAAAAATACAAATAACATAAAAAGTCTAATAAAATCCCAAAATTATATAAAACATCTCATTTTCAAAAGCATATAAAAAATACAAACTAAAACATAAAATAAGTAAAATTATCCTAATAAGATACATCTAAACATTCAAAACCAAGTGTGTATAGCCTATCTTCGAACTGTAGCTGTTAACATAGCTTATCTTTTTCTTTTTCAGCCAACAACCCGGCAATATTTCCATTGAATCTTTCTTTTTCTTCATCCTTTTCAGCAGCACCACTCCACCCGTCAACCATTATATATGTTAAGAAGAACATTGCTTTCATTGGGATCGCGATGCCAATTGTTTCAGGAATCCTGATATCACAAAATGCCGAAAATTAAGTCATGCAACTGCAAAATCAGATCAAAGTTAGCCATGACACGTACAGACTAACTAACACTTGCAGGCTGATTTAGAAGCGTTACATGACAAATCGATAAAACTTAACAAGACTTTCCTGCATGCATACCTGTAATGGATATCTGGTAAACGCAGGATCGAATCTACCTTTACAGTAGATTTGGAACCCCATTCTCAGAACAAGTTAACAGCATGTTTTACCATTGTACTTTGCATATGATATACAAAATTATTGGGATGTAATAAAAACATAGTTGACATTATTTATCATTTTCTTAATTGGATCTTTGTCTAGTCATGAAAATGCATTATATATTATTACATATAAAAATCGCAATCCGATTAATCCCGACTAATCGTTAGTCGGTACCCCACTGCCCGACTAGTGCCTAGCGATTCTTACAACACTGTTAACGTTAACGTTGACACCTAACTTGCAATTAAACCTCACGAAAAGGCATCACGATCATCTACCAGAACGATGCATTCATATAGTTTAAAACAACAAATATCAGCAAAACAAATTCTCAGACTAAAAACTTACAATGTTGCCACGTATTTCCGGCGAGATCTTCAGCTTTTTTCGTAGCTTCTCCAACCTTCTTTCTCCATCTACCAAACGTATCTTTAATAGTTACCATAGAATCTGTAAAACGCAACCATGACTTAAAAATCCATCAACATATTGCATTTCTTATTGCTCAATTACAACTCTATTCCTACAAACATATACACATAATAAATTAAAAACTTATAAAATTGTAATTAGATAACAAAGTGTATGCGTGCATAATAAGTAAGGTATAACAAGCCCTAACTGTTAATATTAAATGCAGGAGAATCACTCGATTCACGAGAACGATTCGACGATTCGTAATCATCATCACTCTTCTTTTTTTTTTTTTGAATGAGAAATATCAGATTTAAAAGTTGTGGCACACCAAAAGATAACAAGTAATGAACAGGATTCGGTCACAAATTTATGGAGTTGAAAACCAAAATCCTAAATCATCTTAATTATTTAGAGATTACCCACATGTAGCAAATGCCTAATTGCAGCAACTGCATCACCTTTGTGTTCCCTTAATGTTCTTTCAGCCACCTTCTTGTCCAGCTGTAAGTAACCAAACACAAGTAAAGAGTGGATGCTGTTACGTTACCTTTTAGAAAATCATTTGTACACAACTAAAGCTACACCGCATATTCAGATAAGTATTACTTGTCAAAAAAACTGACCTCTAGTTCATTTGCAATGATGTCAACTTCAGCAGCATTGATTTTGACAGCGGCCAACTCTTTCTCCCTTGAACCAATCAGAAAGTCAAGTTAAAAAAATTGCAACATAAGTGTAACGCTCAATGTGTGCTGAAAATAACACATATGTTAGCAAACTCGACTAGAAAGCAGGATACTTGCTGAACCCCAGAAGGCATATATGGGTATTCATCATAGGACAATAATTCCAAGTCATGCTCGCACAATGCGGGGTAGCTCAATGAAGTAGTGAAGTGGGTCATTGGTAGTTACTAGTAACTAGTTAGTTATTTTCTTTAACTCCTTGTATTTGTTATTTCCTTGTGTTAGTTATTTTGGTTGATGTAAAGGTATATATTTGAAATATGCAGAAAGTGATCCTCCTATAATTCTGTCTGTCTCTACTACCATAACAGAACAGAACAGGTATGGGTTTTGAAATAATAATAGATCTGGAACAATGAGAATCTCATTTGATCATATTAATAATATTCCACATGTTAACAAGAAACTATGATTAAAATGAATGGACCAAGCAAGCAGCCTAAAAAAGGTATATAAAATGAATTGATAATATTACATGATGATAGCTACACTTTGCAAGTTAATAATTAATTGATAAAAGCATCCATTCATTCATTCTTGAAGGCTAAAAAACATAACCCTAAAAGTACCTTAATCTCATAGCATTCAAATCAGCTTCCTTTAATGCAGCAATCGAAGCTATAGCCTAATATATATGTTAATACAAAAACAGAACAACCAATTAATTAATGAGTTGATTGGAAACAAACAGAAAGAAAGAAAGAAAGAAAGGAAGAGAGGTACCTCTTGAACACGAGTGGAATCGAGCTGACGATCTTCGACATGATCGGTGAGCTTGTCGAGTGCTTTGCTCTGTTGCTGCAAATCCTTCGAGTCTTCTATTCTCTCTATCCCTTCGTCTCCGCCCTCCATTATCAATCAATCGAGGCCATCACTCTTCTCTAACGGCGGCAACGTCCGTTCCTCCACCAAATCCTCACTCCACCGCACCGACTTCTTCGATCGATTAGCCGGCGACTTAACCGCCGGCGTTGTTGACGAAAACCGATCGTCAGTGACGTCAGCATTGCTCGTTTCAACGGAAGCGATAACAACTTTCGGTTTTGGATTCGGATCCGAGTGATCGAGATCCGATGAGTTGTTCGATTTGTTCGTCGAGTTGACTTGTACGGTGGAACTGTTAGGTGATTCCATCATCTGAACAGGTTTTTGGATTAAGGAAGGGGATTTTCAATCAAAACCCTTAATAATGAGCGGGATATTAACCTTGTTAAATTTGGGCTTAAAATTTCGTTTTGTTACCGCTAAGATGGTAGCAATTAAAAAAAAACGTGTATATTTGGGATAATCTAGAAAAGTTATTCTTATTTTTCCACGAATTTGTCACCAAAAATAGATGGGGGCAAAATTTTCCACCGCTTTGCTACCAAACGATGCTGAGTACGCTTAATTTACATATCCGTGGGAAATAGGTGGCTAAATTTGTCACCGATTTTTTTGGTAGCAAATTTTGGTGACAATTGCCAAGTTTTCTAGTAGTGATGGGATTCCCGGTGGTTGGGAATGGGTTAAAGAACTTAAACGGAACCTGCATATCCTCCTTGGGTAGGATATGTACCGCCATCCTCGATAGGTAGGATGCCAATATTAATCCTGCGTATTCTCCTTGGGTAGAATACGTACGTTCGTCCTCCTTGGGTAGGACAACAACCTTAAACTACTAGCCAAAACTCTATCACCTAAGTCCCTCATTTTATATCGACTTAATCGCCGAGGCCGATGGCGAGCGGGTCATTAGTTAATAGCGCTATTAGGTTTGACAAACCTCACACCGTGCCGTTCGGACGGGCGTGTACTAATGGATCATGGCAAACTGTCAATGATGATAGACATTGACGTAGGGCACAACTTACTTTTGTCAGTAGTCGATATGGTAACGGTCTAGTGGTTCACATGGGGAAGCCCCCACGGGTTATGGTTTGGGAAAGAAGGAATTGGTTAATCATATTTTCAACTATGGGGTAACCCCCACGGCAAGTAAGCCAACTAAACGAAAACCATGTTTTTGAAATAACTTAAAACGAACACCCAACTGTGAACTCACTCAACTTTGTTGTTGACTCCTTGTTACATGCCTTGCAGGTCGTTAGGTATCTATGGAGCTTGCACAGGGAGGCGTGGTCGTTGTGGGAGATGGATTGTCGAGTCCCATGTTAAACATTTAAACTTAAGAATTTATTACTTATGTTTTGGGTTTTACCTTTAATGCTTCCGCTGTTTGATTCAAACTTGGTTAACTAGCTTTTGATCACCAATTATATTGTGTGGTTGGATTTTATCCATCTTAAATACATTGTTCAACATGATTGGTGGCTTGATCCTGGTCATGTCACGCCACCAAGCGGTGATACTCCGCATGGTGGATTTTGGGGGTGTGACAGATTGGTATCAGAGCCATTGGTTATAGTGAACTTGGTTTTAAAAAGGGAAAAAGCTTTTTGATAAAAACCAGACTATAACCTGTTTAGTGCTCAACGATCCACAACGACGCTTCGCTCCACGTGCAAGACTCGACACAATAGGTGGTATGATTTATGTTTATATTGTCTGTTTGATAGTTCACATAGTGCATTAGTTAACGTGATAACTGCTATTTGAGCCTTGTGTGCTTACTCTCTTCTGTCGTCCCACGCTTACGCACTTTCGCGACACTTTTCTTACTCATGTTGCTTCATGGTGAAGATCATGAACGGACGCGGAGGATGTGGTGGTATCAACCTGACTCAAGCCCAGTTGACGGCTTTGATCAATGAACGAGTTACTGAGGCACTCGCAGCAGCTCCAGCAGGAGGTTTAACCTGCTATTTCGACCTATCCTAGGATGTTTAGATCCTACTCTCGTGAACCAACTCTCGTGTTTAATCTTGTCTTTTCGTTCTCGCGCGACAGGTCAGCATGCTCAACCTCCCGTATGTACGTTCAAAACGTTCATGGATTGCCGACTTAGTACTTTCAGCAGCACAGAAGGAGCCGTAGGTCTTCTTCACTGGTTCGAGAAGATTGAGTCTGTTATTGAGATGTGTGAATGCCCCGAAAATCGTAGGGTGAAATTTGATACTGGAACACTCGAAGGTGCTGCGTTAACCTGGTGGAAAGCACAGGTTTAACTGCTAGGGCTGGCGGTTGCTAATGCCACCCCATGGAACGACTTCAAAGATTTGATCAAAGAAGAGTACTGTAGTCGTGACGACATCCACAAGCTAGAGGTGGAATTTTTCAATTTGAAGATGACGGGGTCTGAAATCGAGGCATACACAAAGAGATCGAACGAATTAGCTATCTTGTGTCCCACTATGGTGGATCCTCCAATCAAGCGTATCGAGCTGTACCTTAAGGGTTTAATGCCAGAAATTCAGAGCCACGTGACCTCAGCTAATCTTGGCACCATTCAGTAAATCATCCGGTTGGCTCATCGTCTCAGTGATCAGGAAGTTGTGCAGAACAAGATGCCCAGGCGTATTAGCGCTGCTACTACTTCTGATGCTCCCAGTGACAACAAGCGCAAGTGGGATGGGAATTCGGGCAAGGGTTCTACTTCATTTCAGTCTCAGCCCCAGCAGCGAAAGACTGATGACTACCAGAGTCCTGGTCAGCAATCTTCTGGTAGTCAAGGGCAGGGTGGATACTAAGGGAACCACCCAAAGTGCAACCGGTGCAACAAGCATCATAGTGGGCAGTGCCACAAGGTGTAGCAACCCTCAGTAAAACCGATACCCTCATAATATTTCCGATACCCTAGTATATTTTAAAATGTCCCAATATGTCTTTAAATACACCCCGTATGAGAAAACCGAGCCCGAAATACGTTATAGCATTAAGAATAAAATAAAAAAATCTGAAATATAAGTTGAGGCAGGCCGCGTAGGACCCACCTCAAACCCTTACGCGGGCGGCATAGAGGATTATAACTGATTTCGGTGAACTTTAAGTTAAGACGGGCCGCGTAAAACCCATGTCAAGTTTACGCGGGCCGCCTGAGATCAAAATAGTGGCAACACCCCAGGCCGACATGTGTCATCATCGTGGCGGGTCTATACGCTGATCTGGACAAGCTACGCGTTGACTGAAGTTTGACGCGGGCCGAGTAACCCTAAGGCTACTCTTACGCGGGCCGCGTGAGAGTCAGATTTAGCAACTATATAAGCAGGCATCGGGTTTCAGCATTCCTCGTTCATTTCTTTTCTTTCTTAAGCGAATTTCTAAGTAGTAGAAGTAATACGCGAGTATTATACCTCCCTAATTAGCAAGGTTCTGCTCCGTTGTAAGTAATATAACCCCAGTTTCATAATAGATACGCTGCCCGATTGATTTAGGGTTCCGTAACAACTGTCATGGTTCTGCCCGACGTAGTTGTTGGAATACCGTCTCGGGGAGGGTATCATTAATATTTTCAAAGGGTTATGATACTAAGCTATGTACATTTGTATAAATTATAGATTATTCCCAGGAAACCCTTACGCAAAGTCTAAGACAGCAATGTGAGTTTATCCTCTTTTTGTTAACCTTTTTGTAGTATTTTACAAAACCTTAATTGTTTTACAATGTGATTAAGCGGTGATTGAGTCTTTGTAGTTCTTCAATTACTGCCGGTATGTTGGGGTTTTATATACAAAATATACTATTGCGTGTAGTAAGTCGGGGATGACAGTACGTTACCATTGGACAACGAGTTAGCCAATGTGTAATATGACCCACGAGTCAGGATTGACAGTACTGAATGAGTAATTGTGTAGAAATAAACAATGTGATCGCTCTCAATACTGTTTTAATTGATAAAATGTTTCTTGATTAAATTGGGATTCACTCACCAGTATTTCCCACTGACAAATGTTTTTAAAACGCGTTTCAGGTAACACAATGTGACAGACAATTAGTAAAAATCCAGCTGGAGAGCACTGAAGGCTTGGGAAAAATGTGGCTATAAAAGTTACCTAATAAACGATGTTTTAAATTCAATAAAATAGGGTTTATCCCAATAAATGTATTGTAATAAGAAACTTGGGTTTTACCCATGTAATTATTAATAATAAATATGGTGGTTTTACTCTGATAAACATTTCCTAACTACGGTCCTGATGTAATTTCCGCTGCCAAATTAACGCAACTGATACCACCGAAACTCTGAGTTCGCGTCCGCCCGTTCCCGGGACAGATAAGGGATCGGGGGTTGCGACAGAAGCTGGTATCAGAGCCTAGCCACTGGTCTGAGCCAAAGAAGTGTTCTGCTGACACTTAAATTCTAAATTTTGTGTTAGGAAATAAATTACGGAAATACGTGCATAACTGTAATTATTTTGTAACGACTCGCACGAAAATGTCCTAAAACGCTCCGTAAGTGAAAACCCGGACCCCTGAAACCCTACTTTGCATGGAAAATCAGGAAATCAAGAATTCTGGTCTTCAGGCGGGCCGCGTAAGGGTAAGCCTAGGCTTACGCGGGCCGCGACAGCAAGGCAATTACCGGATAAACCTAAGGGACGCGTGGCATGACACGTGTTGCGACCACCGGTGACTCAGCAACCTCCGATCTGATCCACACTCCCACGCGGGCCGCGTAAGTGTTCCTTTAAAGTTACGCGGGCCGCGAGGCGCCATGTTTCCAGCCTATATATAGCAGCCGATAGTTTCAATTCAAAGTCGCTCAATTCTTTTCTTCTATTAGCTTCTATTATAGCAAAGTAATAGCTCGGGTATTATATTCTAAATCCCGAAACTCTGCCCGTATTAGGGTGATAACTCTAGTCACTGGTACGATTCAATGTCTGATCGATTGAAACTATCCGATGGATGTTTAAGTGCTTCCCGTAATTGGGCTATGCCTTTGTCATTCGTTGTGAGGGTTTTGGTCTCGTGAGTTGTCGTTAAAGTTGAATTGAGTTCGAGTTCCATTGTGTCTAGAAATTAGAACTCGTAATCAGGGAGCTGCTAGAATATTTAATAGCTAAGTAAATTTCGTAATTAAATAGATTTATTAAACATACTAATTACGTACACTTAGTTGTTGAGATAACTTAGCAATTAAGAAACCTTAATAAATAAGTTAAACTTAATCAAGTTAAGTAAGATTAATTAATCAGTTAAGCATGATTAATTAAGTTAAGTATGATTAATTAATCAGTTAAGCAAAATTAATTAAGCTAAGAAAGATTAATTAAGCTAAGCAAGATTAATTAAGCTAAGCAAGATTAATTAAGTTAAGTAAGATTTATTAATCACCTAAATAGATATACATGAAAAATAGATATATATGGGGTAGATATTATCTAAGGAAGATTTTATCTAAAGAAAGTATTATTCAGGGAAGGCTTTATCTGGGGAAAAACTTATCTAGGGAAATTCTATATAGGGGTAAGACTTATCTTTTTACCTATAAATAGGAAGCTTAGGAATTCATTTTCTTTGCTCATTTCTTCTATTCTTCTCTCTATACGTTAGTGTTCTAACCAATAATCGCGGATGCGATGTTCTGTCCGATCGATTCAGGAACCAACTAACAAATGCCAAAGTGCTGTACTTTGTGAATTTCGTTAAACGGAATCCAAAGTGCTATACTTTGTGAATTTTGCTAAGGTTCGAATCTCGTGACTACCGTTAGGTTTGATTTGGGTTTTACACAAATACGTATTCCATTCTGTTAAACTATATGTTTAACTATCAGAATACTCCCAAATATATAATCAAACAAGCTGTTAAATCATCAGAAGATTCAGAACAATAAAGTATACGCTTAATTATCAGAAGAAGTAGAATCAAGAAGCTTGTTAAATCAATACTGCATGCTTATGAAGTGAGTCATCCTCTTTTTACCAAAATTGATTTCAAAATCATGGTTGTTTTCTAAGTTATAATTGCAGGGATTAAGTCTTTGTAATCTCCAAATTACAGCTGATATGTGGGGTTTTGTATACATTACTTGATAACCATCACCATTGGACAACGGGTTAGCCAAGGGGTGATATGACCATAGTCACAGACACCATTGGACAACGAGATAGCCAATAGGTGGTCGAGTGACAAATGCCGTGGTTAGATGGTTGATATATAAACATTGTAATCGCTCTTAATACTGTAACTTATAACACTGTTTTCTAGTTATACTTTGCAGTGATTAAGTCTTTGCCAATCTTAAAGAAGCAAATGTAAAAACTCTTAATGCTGTAATTTTATAACAAATATGTTTTATTCAAAAATGAATGAACTCACCAGTATTTCCTGCTGACCAAATGTTTTAAAACGCGTTTCAGGTAATTACAGTAGATCGGAATAAAAGTTGGATACGGCACCAACCAGGCTTACAGAAGTGGCTTATTTTATTAATTAAATTAAATTAAGAAAAGTTATTTTATGTATTCGGATTTATCCAATATTAAAGCTGCCTTTCAAAACATGGTTTTATCCCATCTATTTAATAAATAAAATCCGGTGTTTCTAAACTCTGATATTTTTCCTAACTCACGGTCCTGATGAAATTTCCGCTGCACTACTTTTCTAAAATAATCACCGGTACCACTAAACTGGTTCGCGGCTCCCGATTCCGTCCAGGGTGGGGTCGGGGGTCGTGACAGAAGGTGGTATCAGAGCCACTGATTTAAGCCAATAGGTGTTGTGATAATAATACCTAAGCTTAAATAAAAGAGTTAGAAAATTACTATTAACTGGTAGCACACATGATAGCATTTAGACTTGAACTTAAGAAAAGATGCCTTAGTATAAGCTCCGAGATAAGCTAAATAGTTGTATATATAAAGTATGAGGGGTTTTGGTATGCCGTGAGAATGATAACTAGAACGTTGCAAGTACAATAAATAAGCAATAACACTGGACCACTGTTATTTCTTATTTATTGGTACTACTTTGTTCTAAAATATGATCCGTCAGGTAAATACTAAATTTCCTGCTTCTTGTTGAAAGTCATAATGCACTTTCCAAATCATGATTTAAGAAAAATACTATTTATGGGAAATATAAATTTCTTCTCTGGCAAGACTAGGTATGGTGTAGCAGACTCTCCAGCTTGTCTGGATATATTGGGGTTACCACTCCGGCGAGAACCGGATAAAACGGGGTATATAATATGTCAAACAAGTGACAAGATTTCCCTAAAAAGTATCATGACCTGATATCTGACTTGTTTTTGAAAATAATAATCTGTTAAATACATTAACCTTATGAAGGGTATGTATATTACAGCATGTGAAATATATGATTATATAAATATATATATATATATATCTATAAGGAATTCCAAAAGTCAATTAAGAATAAAACACAAGCATATGTGTCAATAATGAATCTAGATTTCTTTATCAGGAATCTCTTGCATATATCTATAATTCCGAATTATTTCGTTTGATCATCTGCCTCGTAACTCGTGCGACAATATAAACAATGGAAACCCTTTAAGTTGGAACGCCATCAAAAGTATAAGAATTTCCAATGCGTTACCATAGACTATTAACGCAAGTAAGAAACATGTAAAGTTGTACTAGTGCACAAGTAAACACATGAAACTTAAATTATACGTCCACAGACGTCGAAGTATATCACACACAACTTTCAAGGCAAGACCTCTGGAAAATATGATTGGGCATGACGACACCAATGCAAATCCCGTCAGTGGAATAATTACTAATCCAAAAAGCAACACTTGGCCACGTGATCCTACAAACAACATGAATCTTACTGAGGTTCGATAGAACAAGATTTCACAACAATCAGGTGCATAGTCTAATCCAATTCTGGATGCTGCAAAAAGAAGTCACATACCTTTGCAATTCCCCTATTTCATTTTATTCGACATTCCCTGGTAATGTCATTTAACAACGGTTATAACCCACAATTTGCAGATAAAATTCTTAAATTTCTTTTGTTAAAATTCTGACCTCTGTGAATAGACTTTTGCATTGCTACTCCCCCTAATGGTCATCATACCATGAGGATTTCTTTCATAGTAGCAAATATTGATCTATTTCATTTCTTGGTAAATCCACACGTTACACATGCACTATTTGTTGCGCATGTGGTTCGTTTAATTTATAAAGACCACTGGAGGGCTTCATTCCAATTTATTGTTTTATCCAAACTCAAATATCATTTCGCTATACTTAATTTTTGCACTGTGAACCGCATTATTACAAAACGATAACTCTTTGATATCGAGTCAATGAATTTCTTGAAAACTCAATTTCCTTTGGCATACATGGTTTTTGTTGTGACCATGTCCGAACTTTCTTATTAATACAAAAACTCGTTGTGTTTAAACCAAGTTCAATTGTTTGAACTTGCTCACATTACATATTCATTTCAAGGTCCCATATGATGGATTGAAGCTATCATATTCAAAATAATCCCAACAAGCACTTCATTTGTTTTAAACCATAATAGGCTTGTTTGGTCTTCGACTTCATTAAATTGTTTCTTTGATTACGATCACCTTGTGGTGACGTTTTCACAAATTTGAAGCTTGCGCTAAATCTCGTTGCACACATCGTATACGGATTTTGATGCGTGCGAAGTGTTACTTATTTTAGGGGTATATTTTAAGCCCTTTTTAACACTTATTTTAGCCAAGTTTTAAATTTATAAAACACGATATTTCACTAACACTAGACACACATATGGGCAAGTGCACCCATCGTTGAGTGTAGTATAGTGTTGGTAAGATACCGAGGTCGTCCAAGGACACAAGAGCTTTTAGTACCGGTTTATCCTCAACGTCTAACCAAAATAAAAGTTTAGAAAAATGTTTAAACTAAGAAAAATAAAACTAACTAAAATGCTAAAAATAAAAATAAAAATAAAAACAGATAGACAAGATGAATCACTTGGTTCCGACTCGTATCTAGTATAACCTTTGATTATTTCCGCACTTTTGCACATAATTAAGAGATTATCTTAGTTATTGTAGTAGGCCCCTCTTTTGAAGGCGACGTTACCCTCACCCCAGTAGTTTGAGTCAGCAGGGATACAATCCTAAAAGGGTGGATTATTGGAAGATAATGAATTAAGTTATTAATGCAGTATTGTGGTAGGCCCCGCTTTTGGCGGTGACGTTACCCTCGGCTAAGTAGTCTGAGTCAGCAGGGATACAGTCCTAAATAGCCGGGTTATAGTATTAATAGTAGTTAACTTATGAGGGGATCAAAGAGTTTGGACCCCCGCCATCCAATACCGTGAAGTATTGAAGGTGGTCCTACTAAATTTGACCCAGGTCCATTGCAGGACCTCTAAACGCTGAACAATGGCAAGACCTTTACCAAACCGTTCCCTTAACCCCCTACCAGGTAGCCAACATATCTCCATATAGACCGTGGAGATATGAATGGTGAAAATCCTTTATTTTATATAGACAGTAAAATAATGCCAAAACACCACGGACAAACGATAAGGAAAGATCACCTTCAACATAAGTAACTAGTTATTAAAGTCATTAATACAAAACCAAATAAAAAGTGCAAAAGATTAGAAATAAAAAGTATTATACTAGACACTTTGTCTTCACCAAGTGATGTAAGAGACTTAGGCAAACATGGCCTTGATTGTCAAGAACTCTTACGATCAATCTTGGATCCCGAGACGACTCACACACTCTACGATGGACAATGGATGATGGTGGTGGATGATGGTGTTGTGATGGTGGTGGGTGGTGGATGAAGTGTGAGAGAGGTGGTGTGCCAAGGGATGAGATGAAATGAATCCAAGCACTCCTATTTATAGGCTGAACAGAGAGCTGGACACGTGTCCGCTGGACACGTGTCCGTCTGACACTCTCTCTCCTCATTAATTGTAATTCGCAATTACAATAAATGCGCCTGCTGTACTTTCGACACGCCCCCGTGTCCGCTGAGCACGGCCCCGTGATGGGCAATAGAAGCTTCTATAGATTTGTCTTTTCTGCTGCTTCTTGGGCACGGCCCCGTGCTGGCTGAGCACGGGGCGTGTTCAGTCTTCTGTTTTCTCTATTTTGCTTTGGAAGGTGCCGTTGAGGGTTCGGGCAGTCCACTAATGTTCCTTTTCTTGTATTTATGTTGGATTTAGCTGTCTTTTTGCTTCTTTTGCGTTTTTGAGCTCATTTAATCCTGAAAATACAAAAGGAAGACAAAAACACTCTTTTTCCAATATTAGCACTAAAAAAGGGTTAGTTTTATGCCTCATTTGATGTAATTTATATGTTGCATTTTACACAAATCAAATACCCCCACACTTGAACTTTTGCTTGTCCTCAAGCAAAACTCTTTAATATGTGGCTTACACTCCCAAATGGAATAGGTAGAAGAGAAGGTTTTGGGCTTGTCGTAGAGTGTCGGGATTTCCAAGATCTTTTTGGGTTTTATTTTTATTTATTTACACTCCTATTCGTAATGATTTATTTAGAACTGTTCATAAAAGAAATTACTTATTTGGGCATAACATGCCTTTTTAAAAGTCTATTTTATATACAAGTTCACATACCTCGCGGGGAAATCACTCACACTCGGCCGAAGGTGTATTTTTAGTGAATCACTCGAGAGCGGCACGGAACTTATTCCTACCATAGGCTTGCCAAGAAATCAATCCTCCTTCTTTTTAACTTTTATACCTTTGTAGATATCAAGAGGACTTTGTGGGTTAAGGGTTGGCTAGGGTTAAAGGTAGGTGGTTGGGTTAGTGGTTAGTAGAAAAAGGGCTAAAAGCGTAACAAGTGTCGGTTTTCGTATTTTTGCAACTTTTTATTTTGATGAAGCATTTATTCAAACTAAGTTATTTTTGATTAACTTGTTTGTTTATTTTCTTTTTGCTTCATCATTATCACAAATTTTTTTATTTTTTTTTTCACGAAGACCCGAACTTGTTACTAAAATAAAGGGTTAAAAAATGAAAAAGGTTTTGGTGGATGAAAGGGTTTTTGTTTGGGTGATGAAACGAAAAGGTTTAGGCTCAAAGGGGCTAACTAGGGGGATTTTTGGGTAGGTGGTAAAGGAAAAAGAAAAATAATGGTGTAGAAATGAAAAAGGGTTAGTCCTAATGCCTCCATCATTTACTTACTCGGGTTTAAGTTGATAAGGACCGGGAATGTATTGTCATGGCAAGTTCTAGAGTCGTAAGAACCAAGCGGCTATTCACACAAGAAACGAAAAATGAGCATTTAGTCAAATGATATGTAATTGTGTGCTCAATAAAGGCTCAAAACTCACTTTTGTGGGAATGGGTTTTTATGTGATCAAGTATATATAATCAAATTTTAAATAAGTTTGTCATGCCTTTTCATAATTTTCTTATGTTGGTTCTTTTTATCACTACGCTATCGGTTGTAAATTTGTAAAAATATAACCTTTTTGAGAACTTGAATTTCCCGAGTTAAACCTAGACAAGTAAAAAAAATGAAATTTTTGAAAAAAATTGGGGTGATTAGCGGTTCCAATAGAGTTTTGTGTAAGGCTTGTATTTAGGACTTGCAAAATTCAAGGTTTTAGCATCCCCCCCACACTTAAATTACACATTGTCCTCAATGTGTCCCAAAAACAAATTTTTAGGTTGATTAGATGTGTAAAATAGTGTTTGAAAAGCAAAAAATTTGTGTTACTGGGCGCTGAACACGGCCCCGTGTTATCCGGGCACGGCCCCGTGTTCAAGTGCCAGTAACAAAATTGAAATAAGTCAAACAGAAGGCTGGACATGGGGGCGTGTTGGGTGAACACGGCCCGTGTCCAGGTACCTGTACTGGGCGTTCTTCTGCAGGTGGTTCGGCACGGGGCCGTGTTGGTTGGGCACGGCCCGTGTTGAACCTTCTGAAATGGAGAAAATTGTCGGGTTGCCTCGTTCTTGTGCATGGGATCATTTTTCTCGTTCCCCTTTTCATCCTTTACCACCATGAGTGTGTTTTACTCATTACAAACCATCCAAACCTTAAAACCATCATTTCATTTCATCATAGAGAGAACTTACATAATCTTAAAATAAACTAGATAAAACAAAGAAATAACAAACCATGGAGTCCTAGCCTTTACTTTATTTTAATTTAGCAAAATTTCCAAGAAGTAATTAATCTTGGTTAAACAAGGCCTTTTTGAACTCCTTCTTCCGAGTGCGGTTCTCCTCAAATGTCGGCGAGCCATTCTTCTACCTCCCTTGGAAGGAGAAAAGAAGGCTCATTGGCATTAGTTTGAGGAGTTTCAACTTCCACCGGGATCTCTTGTTGGTGTTCCATGGGAGGTTCCGCCGGAAAGTCTTCCCACCCGGTAGGGTTGTTGATTCCGAGTGCCAGGTT
>JARYGA010061189.1:66700-101602 GCA_030545235.1 Helianthus tuberosus | reverse complement strand
GGCAAAGTCGCTTACAAGTTGAATCTACCTGAAGAACTCAGCGGAGTTCACAATGTATTCCACGTGTTAAATCTGAAAAAGTGTCTGTCAGATGAGACCCTCATAGTTCCCTTAAAGGAGCTCACAATCGACGACCAGTTGCGATTCGTCGAGGAACCAGTTGAAATCACAGACCGAGACGTTAAGATTCTCAAGCGTACCAGAATACCTCTTGTTCGAGTTCGTTGGAACTCCCATCATGGCCTAGAGTATACCTGGGAACGAAAAGACCAAATGAAACACAAGTATCCCCAGTTGTTTAAGAAAAGTGCAACCACTACTGAGGCTGAAACTACTGCAAAATTTCGGGACGAAATTCCAAACCAACGGGGGGATGATGTGACACCCCAGGAAAAACCAGTAAACCAAGCAACTTAACTAGCTTCCTCAGTAACCACGTGCTAAATTTCGGGACAAAATTTTCTTAACAGGGGGAGAATGTGACAACCCTCATGATTTCATGTATCTGTACGATTAATTAATGTTAATTAAAGTACTTGATGACTGTGCTAAATTACTTAATTGCTTTCTGATTACTGCGTCATACTTACATGTGCTTGTTAACATACTAGTCTTGTGCAGTAAATTGACTAAATGGTCCTGAATGCTTTCCTAAGTACTGGGAATTAAAAGTGTTACAAAAAGATATATAAAGTCATTATTCGGAATAATTAAACACTTTAACGGGACGGTATCTAACCGAACAACAGGACATTACCCGGAACACTAAATTTTTGTCAAATACATTGTTTTATTATTTCTTGGCTAGTCATGATCCCCGTACACCATAACAACCACTAAATTCTCTAGTAAACTAACTATGAAAGCATATACTTGGAATGTGACTAATAATTACCAACTATCATCAAAATTTTACATCTAACCCCCCCCCATACCCGATTTCGGTCACCCAAGGGACCCCACCAAATCACCACCATATTTGCTAGATTTTATCTAATATTTTATGTAGATATTACTTGATACATTGGACAAGATATTAGGAAGTTATGATTATAAGTATGGTGTGTGAGACCATTCATATCTTTACCATATCTTCACAAAACTTCACACAACTTTCTCATCTCTCTCTCTTCCCTCTCGGCCTCAACATAACCGCCACCATCACCACCATATCAACACCACATTCATCCATTTTTAAGTTACATTCAAGTGCTAGAAGGAGGATTAAAGGAGCTTGAAGTTGTAGATCATCAAGGAGCTCCACCACTTGCTTTCTCACACCATTTTCACCACCATTTTCACTAGAGATCTTCCCTAGCTATAAGCTAGTAGTAAGTCTTGATTTACTCTTGTTTACTTCCATTTTGAGTAGTTAAAAGTTATGGTATGTTGAAATCTACAAGAACACTAAAAGGTTTAAACAAGAAATATGAACATAAAGCTTACATAAAGATGAAACATTATGAAATGTTGTAGTATGATGTTATTTTGATTATGTTGATGAATACTTGTTGATTTCTTGGTTATATAATGTTAATCACCATATGGAACTTGTTAAGTGATGATTAGAAACATGACTTAACAAGATTAGGAGATGATATTGTGTCACATAAATAATCATCTTCTAATAAAGTAATGAACTTGATGATAATATGATTTCTTGAAATATAAATGAACAAAGTAAGTTGATGATCATATAGATCCGAGAATTACAAAAGACTTTTCTAAATAAACCAAGGTCAAGAATCAATTTTTGGAAAATCATGACTTTTACATACACTTACACCATTTTTGGGGAAGAAATAAGTGTAAAAACCTTTTATTTACAAGAAGAGTTCAAAAGATTAATTTTTGTAAAAATTGTTTACAAGTTGTAAACACTTAACTCTTTTAAGAAAATGATTTTTAAAGAAATAAATACACTTTGGAAGGTAACTAAGTCCACTAAACGCTTTACCAAGTTACTACGCGTTTTTGTGATATATCAAGTTCATGATTAATATGAAACGCATATAGTCTTCGCTCTCGGTGATGTAAAGTTGTTTAAAGGATAATTGTTGATGATTATTGTGATTGTTTTGAAAAGAAAATGATATGCTTATTAGCATGGACACCTCCGTTTACAAAGGAAACTCTGGCGAAATTTTCTTAAAAAATTCCAACACATAGAAAATATTTTCTAACAAGTGTTACAAGTGTATTTTTAACCATGATCTTTCCACAAAAGTCAGAGTGTGACATTTATATTGTGTGCTACGTGATAGAAGTAGTGAGTAGATAAACCGTATGTAGGATATGTGTTATGCATGCACGAGAAACTGATTGTTATCTGTACCTTATTAGGACGTGCTTGATTTCTGATTATTAGAGTAACTAATCTAACCGAGCAAACCAAGGTGAGTTCACACACTTTCTAAGGCATGGGATTCCCGGTGGTTGGGAATGGGATTAAAGAATTAAAACGGAACCTACATATCCTCCTTGGATAGGATATGTACCGCCATCCTCCATGGGTAGGATGCCAATATTAATCCTGCGTATTCTCCTTGGGTAGAATACGTACGTTCGTCCTCCTTGGGTAGGACAACAACCTTAAAACTTACTAGACAAAAACTCTATCACGAAGTCCCTCATTTTATATCGACTTAATCGCCGAGGCCAATGGCGAGCGGGTCATTAGTTAATAGCACTATTAGGTTTAACAAACCTCACACTGTGCCAGTCGGACGGGCGTGTACTAATGGATCTGGGCAAACTGTCAATGATGATAGACATTGACGTAGGGCACAACTATTGTTCGTCAGTTGTCGATGTGGTAACGGTCTAGTGGTTCATATGGGGAAACCCCCACTGATTATGGATATGGTTTGGGTAATAAAGAAGGAACTGGTTAATCATACTTTCAACTAGGGGGTAACCCCCACGGCAAGTAAGCCAGCAAAAGACAAACCATGTTTTCGGAAGCAACTTAAAATTAAACAACCAACTGTGAACTCACTCAACTTGTTGTTGACTCGTTGTTACATGCCTTGCAGGTCGTTAGGTATCTATGGAGCTTGCACAGGGAGGCATGGTCGTTGTGGGACATGGACGGTCGAGTCCCATGTTAAACATTTAAACTTAAGAACTTATTACTTATGTTTTGGGTTTTACCTTTAATGCTTCCGCTGTTTAATTTGAACTTGGTTAACTAGCTTTTGGTCACCAATTGTATTGTGGTTGGTTTTATTTACTTGATTTCGTTGTTCAATATGATTGGTGGCTCGATCCTGGTCATGTCACGCCTCCAAGCGGTGATACTCCGCAGGGTGGATTTTGGGGGTGTGACAGATTGGTATCAGAGCCATTAGTTATAGTGAACTTGGTTTTAAAAAGGGGAAAAGTTTTTTGACAAAACGAGACTATAACCGGTACAGTACTCAACGATCCACAACGACGCTTCTCTCCACGTGCAAGACTCAACATTCTAGGTGATATGGTTTATATTTATATTACCTACCTGTTAGTTACATAGTACATTGTTCATGGTATGCTTAGATAAATGTAGCAACTATTGTTGAAACACATGTGTGCTTACTCTCTTCTTTCATCGCACTTTCGCGACACCTTGCTCACTCATGTTTCTTTTGATATGAAGATCATGAGTGGACGACTGAACCTAACTCAATCCCAGCTGACGGCTCTAATCAACGAACGAGTGGCTGAGGCACTCGCAGCTGTCCCTGCAGGAGGTCAACATGCTCAGCCTCCCGTATGTACGTTCAAAATGTTCATGGATTGCCGACCTAGTACTTTCAGCGGCACAGAAGGAGCTGTAGGTCTTCTCCACTGGTTCGAGAAGATTGAGTCTGTTTTTGAGATGTGTGAATGCCCTAAAGATCGTAGGGTGAAATTTGTTACTGGAACACTCGAAGGTGCTGCGTTAACCTAGTGGAAAGCACAGGTTCAACTGCTAGGGCTGGCGGTTGCTAATGCCACCCCATGGAACGACTTCAAAGAATTGATCAAAGAAGAGTACTGTAGTCGTGACGACATCCACAAGCTAGAGGTGGAATTTTTCAATTTGAAGATGACGGGGTCTAAGATCGAGGCATACACAAAGAGATCGAACGAATTAGCTATCTTGTGTCCCACTATGGTGGATCCTCCTATCAAGCGTATCGAGTTGTACCTTAAGGGTTTAGAGCCAGAAATTCAGAGCCACGTGACCTCGGCTAATCTTGGCACCATTCAGCAAATCATTCGGTTGGCTCATCGTCTCACTGATCAGGTAGTTGAGAAGAACAAGCTGCCCTAGCGTATTAGCGCTACTACTACTGATGCCCCCAGTGATAACAAGCGCAAGTGGGATGGAAATTCGAGCAAGGGTTCTACTTCCGTTCAGTCTCAGTCCCAGCAGCGGAAGACTGATGACTACCAGAGTCCTGGTCAGCAATCTTCTGGTAGTCAAGGATAGGGTGGATACCGAGGGAACCACCCCAAGTGCAACCGGTGCAATAAGCATCATAGCGGGCAGTGCCACAAGGGTCGTTGTCTGAGGTGTAACAAGTTTGGTTATGAAGCAAAGGATTGCAGGGGCGCACGACCAGCAAATTAGAATCACCAACAACAACAACAAGCTCCACAGAACCACCAGCAGCAGCAACAGCAGGGCAATAAAGGATGCATTCAGTGTGGCGCTGAAGGCCACTTTAAGAGGAACTGTCCTCAGCTGAACCAGAATCAGAACAACAACAACCAAGGAAACGGGAACAACAATAGAGGCAACAATGGAGGCAACAATGGGGGTAACAATAATGGCAATGGTGCCAGGGGACGTGTTTTCGTGCTGGGTCAGGGCGACGCGAGGAACGATCCCAACGTTGTGATGGGTAAGTTTCTTCTGGATGATTTCTTTGTTACTGTTTTATTCGATTCGGGTGCCGATACTAGTTATGTGTCCTTAAAAGTTAGTCAAATGCTTAAGCGCACCCCAACACTTTTGACCACCAAACACAAGGTAGAGCTAGCAAACGGTAAAAGTCTCGAGGCCACACACATATTTAAGGGTTGTAACCTCGTCTTAGCTGGTCAGACCTTCTCTATCGATCTCATTCCTATCGTTCTGGGTAGTTTTGACGTTGTTATTGGGATGGATTGGTTATCTCATCAGCAAGCGGAAATTCTTTGCAACGAGAAGATTGTCCGCATCCCTCGTTCTGGTGAAGAACCCCTCGTGATTCATGGCGACAAGAGTGGTGCTGTCGTAGGCATTATCTCTTTCCTTAAGGCCCAGAAGTGTTTGCGAAAGGGCCACGCTACCATTCTAGCACTCGTTACTGACACATCAATGGAAGAGAAGAGAATTGAAGACATTCCTATTGTGCGCGATTTTCCTGAGGTATTTCCTGAGGAATTACCTGGTCTTCCGCCTCATCGACAAGTCGAGTTTCAAATCGAGCTAGCTCCTGGAGCAGCACCAATAGCTCATGCACCTTATCGACTAGCTCCGTCAGAACTTGAAGAACTGTCCACGCAATTGCAAGAACTCTTGGAAAAGGGTTTCATACGTCCTAGCTCTTCGCCCTGGGAGCTCCAGTCTTGTTTGTGAAGAAGAAAGATGGTACTTTCAGAATGTGTATTGACTATCGCGAACTTAACAAGGTGACCGTGAAGAATCGTTATCCTCTTCCACGTATTGACGACTTGTTCGACCAGCTGCAAGGGTCGAGCTATTACTCTAAGATTGATTTGAGATCAGGATACCATCAGCTGAGAGTCTGAGAGGAGGACATCTCCAAAACAGCATTCAGAACTCGTTACGGGCATTACGAGTTTCTGGTTATGCCTTTCGGATTGACGAATGCACCTGCAGTCTTCATGGATCTCATGAACCGAGTATGCAAACCTTACCTGGATAAGTTCGTTATTGTTTTCATCGACGACATCCTGATCTATTCTAAGAGTCAGGAGGAACACGAGCAGCATCTACGACTTATGCTGGAACTTCTTCGAGCAGAGCAACTGTATGCCAAATTTTCGAAATGTGACTTTTGGCTTCGCGAAGTCCACTTTCTAGGCCACGTGGTAAACAAGGACGAGATTCATGTGGATCCATCCAAGGTTGACTCGATCAAGAACTGGCCTGCACCCCGTACACCAACAGAAATCCGCCAATTCTTGGGTTTGGCAGGATATTACAGAAGGTTTATTAAGGATTTCTTAAAGATTGCGCAACCTCTCACTTCACTGACTCAGAAGGGTGTCACCTATCATTGGGGTGATGCACAGGAATCTGCTTTTCAGCACTTAAAAGATAGACTTTGTAGCGCGCCTATCCTCTCATTGCCTGAAAGCACAGATGACTTTGTGGTTTATTGCGACGCTTCCATCCAAGGACTTGGTTGCGTGCTGATGCAACGAGATAAAGTCATTGCTCATTGCCTGAAAGCACAGATGACTTTGTGGTTTATTGCGACACTACACACGACTTGGAATTAGGAGCAGTTGTTTTCGCACTTAAGATATGGAGACATTACCTGTACGGTACCAAGTGCACCATTTACACCGATCACAGGAGTCTCGAGCATATCTTCAAGCAAAAGGAGTTAAACATGCGACAACGTCGATGGGTCGAACTCTTGAATGATTACGAATATGCGATCAAGTACCATCCGGGCAAAGCCAATGTTGTGGCCGACGCCCTCAGTCGAAAGGATACTACACCTAAACGTGTGCGAGCGTTACAACTTACCATCCAATCGAGTCTTCCTACTCAGATACGAGATGCTCAGGTTGAAGCATTGAAAGCAGAGAACATCAGGGCGGAGTCCCTACGAGGATCAAGAAAACGGTTAGAACAAAAGGAAGACGGCGCCTACTATGTAAACGGGCGCATATGGGTCCCACTTTACGGAAACTTACGCGAGCTTGTGATGGATGAAGCGCACAAGTCTCGATACTCAGTACATCCTGGTTCGGATAAGATGTACCACGATCTCAAGACTACGTATTGGTAGCCTAGTATGAAAGCCAACATAGCAACCTACGTCAGTAAATGTTTGACTTGTGCGAGAGTCAAGATTGAATATCAGAAACCATCAGGCCTACTCCAACAACCAGAGATCCCGACATGGAAATGGGAGAAAATTTCCATGGATTTTGTTACTGGCCTGCCTATATCTCAACGCGGAAATGACACTATTTGGGTGATAGTGGATCGATTGACCAAGTCTGCACATTTTCTGGCTATCAAAGAAACGGATAAGTTTTCTACTCTAGCAGACATCTACCTAAAGGAAGTAGAATCAAGGCACGGAGTGCCAACCTCCATCTTTTCTGATCGTGACTCACGTTTTACATCTGAATTGTGGCAAGCTATGCACAGGTCCTTTGGTTCTCGATTAGACATAAGCACGACATATCATCCACAGACGGATGGGCAATCCGAACGCACCATCCAAACCCTTGAAGACATGCTTAGGGCATGTGTAATCGACTTTGGTAATGGCTGGGAAAAACACCTTCCGTTAGTGGAGTTTTCATATAATAATAGCTACCACACCAGTATCCAGGTCGCTCCATTTGAGGCATTGTACGGACGTAAATGCCGATCACCTCTTTGTTGTGCAGAAGTTGGTGACAGCCAAATCACAGGCCCAGAACTTGTGGTAGACACAACTGAGAAGATTGCTCAAATACGACAACGAATGGCGGCAGCTCGTGACCGTCAGAAAAGCTACTCTGATAAGCGCAGGAAACCACTCGAGTTCCAGATTGGGGATCGAGTGCTACTCAAAGTCTCACCTTGGAAGGGTGTAGTTCGTTTTGGCAAACGAGGGAAACTTAATCCGCGTTATGTCGGACCATTCGAAATCATTGAGAAAATTGGCAAAGTCGCTTACAAGTTGAATCTACCTGAAGAACTCAGCGGAGTTCACAATGTATTCCACGTGTCAAATCTGAAAAAGTGTCTGTCAGATGAGACCCTCATAGTTCCCTTAAAGGAGCTCACAATCGACGACCAGTTGCGATTCGTCGAGGAACCAGTTGAAATCACAGACCGAGACGTTAAGATTCTCAAGCGTACCAGAATACCTCTTGTTCGAGTTCGTTGGAACTCCCATCGTGGCCTAGAGTATACCTGGGAACGAAAAGACCAAATGAAACACAAGTATCCCCAGTTGTTTAAGAAAAGTGCAACCACTACTGAGGCTGAAACTACTGCAAAATTTCGGGACGAAATTCCAAACCAACGGGGGGATGATGTGACACCCCAGGAAAAACCAGTAAACCAAGCAACTTAACTAGCTTCCTCAGTAACCACGTGCTAAATTTCGGGACGAAATTTTCTTAACAGGGGGAGAATGTGACAACCCTCATGATTTCATGTATCTGTACGATTAATTAATGTTAATTAAAGTACTTGATGACTGTGCTAAATTACTTAATTGCTTTCTGATTACTGCGTCATACTTACATGTGCTTGTTAACATACTAGTCTTGTGCAGTAAATTGACTAAATGGTCCTGAATGCTTTCCTAAGTACTGGGAATTAAAAGTGTTACAAAAAGATATATAAAAGTCATTATTCGGAATAATTAAACACTTTAACGGGACGGTATCTAACCGAACAACAGGACATTACCCGGAACACTAAATTTTTGTCAAATACATTGTTTTATTATTTCTTGGCTAGTCATGATCCCCGTACACCATAACAACCACTAAATTCTCTAGTAAACTAACTATGAAAGCATATACTTGGAATGTGACTAATAATTACCAACTATCATCAAAATTTTACATCTAACCCCCCCCCCCCCCATACCCGATTTCGGTCACCCAAGGGACCCCACCAAATCACCACCATATTTGCTAGATTTTATCTAATATTTTATGTAGATATTACTTGATACATTGGACAAGATATTAGGAAGTTATGATTATAAGTATGGTGTGTTCCATTCATATCTTTACCATATCTTCACAAAACTTCTCACAACTTTCTCATCTCTCTCTCTTCCCTCTCGGCCTCAACATAACCGCCACCATCACCACCATATCAACACCACATTCATCCATTTTTAAGTTACATTCAAGTGCTAGAAGGAGGATTAAAGGAGCTTGAAGTTGTAGATCATCAAGGAGCTCCACCACTTGCTTTCTCACACCATTTTCACCACCATTTTCACTAGAGATCTTCCCTAGCTATAAGCTAGTAGTAAGTCTTGATTTACTCTTGTTTACTTCCATTTTGAGTAGTTAAAAGTTATGGTATGTTGAAATCTACAAGAACACTAAAAGGTTTAAACAAGAAATATGAACATAAAGCTTACATAAAGATGAAACATTATGAAATGTTGTAGTATGATGTTATTTTGATTATGTTGATGAATACTTGTTGATTTCTTGGTTATATAATGTTAATCACCATATGGAACTTGTTAAGTGATGATTAGAAACATGACTTAACAAGATTAGGAGATGATATTGTGTCACATTGATGTGTGCAAAATGCAACATATAAATTACATCAATTGTGGCATAAAACTAACCCTTTTTAGTACTAATGTTGGAAAAAGTGTGCTTTTATCTTCCTTTTGTATTTTCAGGATTAAATGAGCTCAAATTAACAAAAGAAGCAAAAAGGCAGCTAAATCTAACATAAATACAAGAAAAGGAACAAACGTGACATGCCCGACCCCACGACAGCATCTTCCCAAGCAAAACAAGAAAACAGGAGGCTGAACACGCCCCGTGCTCATTGAGCACGGGGGCGTGCCCAAGTGTCAGCATAAAAGACAAAGTTGTAGAAGCTTCCATCGCCCACCACGGGGCCGTGCTCAACGGACACGGGGTCGTGGTCAACTTTAAGATTCGCAGAATCCAGGCAAATCTTGATAGTACAGATATGCTTCTGCACACAGGGTCGTGCCCAACGGACACGGGGCCGTGGTCAACTAATAAAGACACGAGCAATTAATGAAGACAGAGAAGGATGTGGACACGGGGCCGTGCCCACTGGACACAGGGCCGTGCCCGAGCTTCTGTTCAGCCTATAAATATGAGTGCTTGGCTCAATCTCAAACCATCCCTTGGCACACCACCTCTCTCACACTTCACCCACCACCACCATAACACCATCATCCATTGTCCATCATAGAGTGTGTGAGTCGTCTCGGGATCTAAGATTGATCGTAAGAGTTCTTGACAATCAAGGCCATGTTTGCCTAAGTCTCTTACATCACTTGGTGAAGACAAAGTGTCAAGTGTAATACTTTTTATTTTTAATCTTTTCGTACTTTTTAATTGGTTATGTATTAATGACTTTAATAACTATTTTCTTATGTTGAAGCTGATTCTTCCTTATCGTTTGTCTGTGGTGTCTTGGCATTATTTTACTGTCTATATAAAATAAAAGATTTTCACCATTCATATCTCCACGGTCTATATGGAGGTATGTTGGCTACCTGGTCGGGGGTTAAGGGAACGGTTTGGTAAGAGTCTTGCCATTGTTCAGTGTATAGATCCTGCAAAGGACCTGGGTCAAATTTAGTAGGACCTCCTTCAATACTTAACGGTATTGGATGGCGGGGGTCCAAACTCTTTGATCCCCTCATAAGTTAAACTACTATTAATACTTTAACCCGGCTACTTAGGACTGTATCCCTGCTGACTCAGACTACTTAGCCGAGGGTAACGTCACCTTCAAAAGAGGGGCCTACCACATTATGCATTAATAACTTAATTAATTATCTTTCAATAATCCGACCCTTTAGGATTGTATCCTTGCTGACTCAAACTACTGGGTTGAGGGTAACGTCACCTTCAAAAGAGGGGCCTACTACAATAACTAAGATAATCTCTTAAATAGTGCAAAAGTGGGGAAATAATCAAAGGTTACACTAAACACGAGTCGGAGCCAAGTGATTCATCTTGTCTATCTGTTTTTCTTTTATTTTTATTTTTCAGCATTTTAGTTAGTTTTTATTTTCTTAGTTTAAAACAGTTTTCTAAATTTTTGATTTGATTAGACGTTGAGGATAAACCGGTACTAAAAGCTCTTGTGTCCTTGGACGACCTCGGTATCTTACCAACACTATACTACGCTCACGATGGGTGCACTTGCCCATATGTGTGTCTAGTGTTAGTAAATATCGTATTTTATAAATTTAAAACTTGGCTAAAGAAAGTGTAAAAGGGCTTAAAATATACTTAAACTTATATACACACTTCACACGCATCAAGTTTTTGGCGCCGTTGCCGGGGACACAAGGATTTTAAGAAAGTTAGGAATCAACGGCCTAATCGTTTTTCTTATTTTTCTATTTTTTTTAGGATTTTTTTTTTAGTTTTCAGCTTCTGCAGAGCTCAGCACGGGCCGTGCCTGGTCGGACACGGGCCGTGCCCAGCATTGTTACTGGCAGTTTTTATTTTCCGAGTTACAGAGAGCTGAGCACGGGGTTGTGTCGGTGCAACACGGGGCCGTGTCCAACTCCCCAGTAACTGGGATCTGGAAAACAATCACTGTATATCCGACCATGGGCCGTGTTCGCTGAACACGGGGCCGTGGTGAACCTTCTGACCAACGTTCTTTTTTGTTTTTATTGCAGGACTTGGAACCCAGGCGTCACATTTGAACTTCCTATGTAGTGTATGAGCTCCAGTTCTAGTAGAGACATAAAAGAACCCCTAGAAGAACCCGAACGCTTTCTCAGAAAAAGACTTAAAGCTAAAAACCAAGAGAAAGTTTCGGGGGAACCACTTCCAATGGCGGACCAACGTACCCTCATGGATTACCTACGACCCACTGTAGGTAATCTCGGCGCCGCTATCAATGCACCGAATGTCGAAGCCAATAACTTCGAACTTCGACCGCATTTGATACAAATGCTTCAAAACTCCGCAACCTTTCATGGGCTTGCGGACGAGGATCCCCATCTACATATTAGTAATTTCTTAGAAATATGTGATACCTTTCGGATCAATGGAGCATCAAACGACGCCATCCGCCTTCGAATGTTTCCATTTTCACTAAAAGACCGAGCTAAGGCTTGGCTCAACACCCTCCCAGTTGGCTCGGTAAACACCTGGGATGAACTAGCCCAAAAGTTTCTATATAAGTATTTCCCTCCTGCTAAAAGGGCTAAATTAATGACTGAAATTAACACATATTCACAAGAGGATGGGGAATCCTTATATGAAACTTGGGAAAGGTTCAAGGAGCTACTAAGAAAGTGTCCTCATCACGGTCTTGCGGTATGGCAACAAGTATCCACTTTCTACAATGGGTTGTTGCCACACACAAGACAAACACTTGATTCTAGCTCCGGGGGACTTCTAGGAAATCATCGCCCAAAAGAAATATACAATCAAATTGAGGAAATTGCTCAAACCAATTTTCAGTGGCACACTCCCCGAGGCAATAAATCTATTGCCCCGGGCGCCCATAAGGTTGATGAAAGCACTTCTTTACAAGCCCAAATCGAGGCCCTTTCTTCAAAAATCAAAAAGTTAGAAATGGGAAAAACGGCCTCGGTTATGGCTTGTGAGGGGTGTGGTGGACCACATGAAAATTGGAGTTGTATGAAAGAAGTAGATGATCAAACAGAAACGGTAAACTACATTGATAATAGACCTAGGCAGTCGGGTCCACCAACTGGTACCTACAGCCAAGGATGGCGTAACCACCCTAACCTTGGTTGGAGAGATCCCGGCAATAGTAGTAACCAACAAAACCAACGAACTAACTTTCAACAACCACAAAACTTTTCTCAACAACAAGGTGGACGAGAAAGGCTTGCAGATACTGTATATCGCCTCATCTCCGACACCGAAAAGAAAAACTCGGATCGATTTCAGCAATTGGAATCGAATTTTAGAAATCAACAAGCTAGCATTCAAAACATTGAAAAATAATTAAATCAAGTAGCTCAAAAATGAAATGGGTTAAAGTGTCGGCTCGAGTTACGGTTGTTAATAATATCAAGACTTTGACGTGGGATTGGCGTTCGAACCCCAACTCGGCTGCAGAAGTTACAGAACTATTCCAGCTCCTTAATGAAATTCACGAATTCAACTGGAAGGGCGGTATAGATAGTTGGAAATGGAAGCATGCTTCGGATGGTTTGTTCTCTGTGAAGTCGGCTAAAAGTCTGCTTTCCGACAACAACTTAGCTGTTCAGATTCCGAAGATTAAATGGAAGGTGTGGGTGCCGCTTAAATGTAAGATTATGGTATGGAGGGCTGCTCTAAACCGGCTCCCTACTATTGCTGAACTTATAAAGCGTGGTGTGCGACCTCAACAGACTTGCTGTGCCTTTTGTCAAGCTGATTTAGAAACTGCTTTCCATCTCTTTACGGGTTGTATGTTTGTCCAAGAAGTGTGGTACAGGGTTGAAACTTGGTGTCGCTTAAATCCTAATATACTGTTTGATGTTGCGGACATTTTGAAGGTGCTGGAGACCCAAACGTTGACTAAGAAAGCGAAACACGTCTTGAGAGGCATTGTGTATACGACTTTGTGGGTTATTTGGAATGAGCGCAATAATCGCATCTTTAATAACAGGCATCGAAGGCCGATAGAGATCGTTGAGACTATTAAGTTTACGACTTTCTTTTGGATTTGTAATAGGTCTAGATGGAAAGATGTAGATTGGTCTAGTTGGTATTTGTTTCCCTTGGATTGAGTTGTTTTTTCGATGGGCTGCTAGTTGGTCCTTGTTTTGAGGACCAATTGAGCGTTGTTTTGAATGAAATTTTCTTTTCAAAAAAAAAAAAGTATTTGTGCTTATTAGTGTCGGTACGTTACCTGTTTTCAATGGTTAATGGGAGTCAAACTTAAGGCTAGTTGTTTTATTCTATTTACGGTCTGTATCGGATCGGATCTATACTCTACTACAATAAAATTAGGGGGAGACTATTTGCACACTTGGTGTATAGATAGTCAGCCCAAAAAGGATTTTTTGTCCTATATGTACACCCTGCAGTGTCGAGCTGTGGCCAAAGTGTGGCGTTTTGGTCCGGTCAACCAGAAAAAGACTGACGGGTGTCTGACGGGTCTGTTGACCAGACCAAAACGACGAGCTTTGGCCGCGTTTTGGTCCTGTCAACCAGACACCCGGTCAGTCTTTTGTCTGGTTGACAGGACAAAACGCGGCCAAAGCTCGGCGTTTTGATCCGGTCAACAGACCCTTCAGACACACGTCAGTCTTTTATCTGGTTGACCGGACCAAAACGACGCGTTTTGGCCACAGCTTGACATTGCAGGGCGTGCATATAGGACAAAAAAGCCCTTTTTAATGTGCATTTGGGTGTGCCAATAGGTACACCCTAAAATTATTTTTTATATAATTGGTATGTGTACCGAGTACCTTACATTATGCACCCGTGCAATATACAGGATGGTACATTGGTACGGATCTGATACACTTTGTAAGTTTGACGATTTTATTTGGATCGAATTATACACATCCCTTGTTCTAAAAAACTATATAATATAATATAAATTTAAATTGGGATTTAAATTAAGGGATTATATTATATATAGGGGATGGTTAAAATGAAAACCAGTTTTAACGCGAAAACTCGAAAACTAACTAAAAAAGCCAAAAAAATATACCAATTTTTTTTACAATTTTTTTCATTAAAAATCGCTAATTTTTGTATATATAAAATTTTTTTAAAAAATTGTAGTACACATTTATACTTCTATACTTACTATATTATAATGCATGAGGGAGTGTATTTTAAGATGGCTCATTCTATACACACCCCCCCTCCTTCCTGATTACACCCCCCCTTGTGAGAGGAAAACTGTCGGTCCCACGCAGGCCCCACCTGTAAGTATGTGAGAGGAGGGGGTGAAAAAAGTAAATAGGGGGGGTGTAGAAAGTAGCACCCAATTAAGATACCCAAAAATTAAGAACTTTTCACCCCTTTATTTATAAAAAGATCCCTAAAATGAGGGTAGTTTGGTCTTTTAAACACTATTTATTTTTTAGCTCATAAACTTATTACACTTAAATCCCTAAGGTTTTAACAAAATTATAGATAATTAGTTAAAATTCACCCCTATAAAACAAACTTATAATTTTTTTACGTATTCTTGACATATCTTATAAGCTATACTGTTTAAAAAAAATCCAAAGATAGCATGCCGACCTACACATTTTTGTCAACGTTCCGGTAGTTGTCTTGTTCAATATCGACGCACGAATTAAAAGGTAAAAGTCGATAAGGCTTTAATGTACAAGTAATTAATACATGTGATCTAATGTGCCTGATCTACAAAGATTTTATAAACAAAACATTTTGTTTTTATAAAAAATAATTCTTTTATAAACATTTTTTTGTGACAAGTAATATAAATAAAATAATCCAGAAATTTACAATCTTTACTAGATAAATACTAAATTATGTTGCAAATTTTTAGTAATTATAAGTTCAACTATATTGTTATAGATAATATTAGTCAGTTTCAAAATAATTCTTTACCAGCTTGACTAGATAGATATTAGATTGTGTTGCATATTTTTAAGGATTATAAGTTAAAAGTAGACTCATATAGATAAGATTAGTTAGGAACTAAAAGTTTGAACTTAGTATGATATAAAGTTAATAAAGATATAAATTCTTAACATCCTATTTTTTTTTTACAAAAAACGGTCCTTGAAATTTTATAAAAATATAAATTTTCTATATCTGTAAAATAACGAAAATTAACAATTTAAGTTAAAGGTCTAAAACATACTTACAAGTCAAATACTATTATTTATTATTTTTATAAAAATGAAATTTTTAAACTTAAAGTTTATTGGATGAGTACTATGTTGATATTTAAAAAAAGTTTTGAAATTTAAAGAATAAAATTATACTTTATAATTAAACCAATAAAATAAACATACTTTACAATTATAACAACTTATCTTTTATTTTTTGTCTTTCGATTATTAATTTTTATAAAAAACAATACTTTTGTCTTTTAATTATTAATTTTTATAAAAAAAACAAAACTTTACATATGTATAACACTCATGACATATATCCACCACAATAATGTTACTGTAAATATTATACGAATAAGAAACTACCAGAAACGAGTGCCGCAATGCAAAGTGTCACCTCCGCTGCATCGTGCGGGCACTCTACTAGTGTGTAATATTACACATGTGTAGTACACATACACATGTGCACTACAATTTTTTTTTTGAAATTTTTTTTATATACGTAAAATAGCGAAAATTGGTAAAAAAAAAATGGGTGTGTTTATTAGGATTTTTTTAGTTAATTTTCGCGTTAACTAGTGGTTTTCATTTGGTTCTTCCCTATTACATATATTCCTCTTTTTAAAATTCTAATTACATATTTACCCAACCTAAAAACTAAATTACATATTTCCCCAAACTATAACAAAATGACATTAATACCCTTTCAAACATCAAAAACCTATAGCCTGCAATTCTCCATTCCCACAACTTACGCTCCACCGTACCAACCTAACCGGCGAGGAGAACCGGGATAAGAAGAGTGCCAGCGATCTGAATAGGTCCGACGACTCCACGACCCCTTGACTTATAATCCACCAGCGACCCACCAACCCTAACTGTCGAAAAGAACTGGCGAGGAGAAGAAATTCGGCAACGAGAACCAGCGAAACATCATCTTGTTCAAAACCCCTGCTGGAACCGGCGACAACCAAGGACCAAACCATCATGCGTTTGTTTGTGTTTGATTAAATACAATCACCCGGTGCTTTTCTTTGTTCAAGGTGTTTGTTAGGTTTGATTTACGGTAAAATTTCACATGATTTGAGGGAGAATCGATGGACTAGTGAATGAGCTTGAAATGTTTTAGCTTCAGCATTGAATTGAAGCATACTAAGCGGGTGTTTGGCCTAGCTTTTATATTTTGGCATATGCTTATATTTTAAAGTAGCTTATAGTTTATTTTCTATCATTTGATAAGCTCTTTTTAAGTGTTTGGATTAGCTTATAGCTTATTTTATAACATGTGCCCTTACACAAAGAAGCTTCTTCAAATAAGCTAAAAAAACCATATTCAAATAAACTTCTTCAAATTAGCTTATATAAGCTAATAAGCATAAGCTTAAAAAGCTAAACCAAACACCAAGTTAAGCTTATTTTGTAAAAAAAACTAAAAAAGATATAAGCTTTGTTAAAAAAGCTAGGCCAAACACCCCCTAAAGTACATCTCAACCATTTGGGAATTAATCTGAAAGACAAATTAATTTTGTTTGGTACTTATCATGTGCAGAGGTTTTTGTTTGGAATTATGGTTTTGATTTTATGATTTAGTAAAGGGGGGGGGGGGTTAAAACAGTCATTTTTTAATCTGTTTTTAATAAAAATTGGTATATTTGATATTTATAGGTTTTAAAAAGGGGAAATATGTAATATAATTTTTAGGTTGGGTAAATATGTAATTTATTAAGTTTATAGGGGGGGGGGGTATATGTAATTGGCCGTTAAATTAATTACGGCTTTAACGGAATGAGATCAAATAAAAAACACTTATGTTTGTAAGAACCGTAAGAACCAACACATAATTGACAAGTGTCCCTCAATAAAAAATTAGTTTAGGGGTAATTTAGACCTTTTCACCATATTTATTTATAACTAATTAAAAATAATTATTAAAACATCCCTAAATCCATGCAAGTTTAATTCAAATCAAAGTTTGAATTTTTTAACATATCCATGATCTAGTAACTCTCCATGATCAAACTAACCTGTAAGAACCACCAAAAAAAATATAATCAACACAACACTATATAATTAGCATAACATCCTTAATCGTTCTCCATTATCAGCACATCGTCCTCAATCGTTCTCCATTATCAACATAAACGACATCAACACAACATCCTCAATCGTTCTACATTATTAGCACATTAGATGTGCTGATTATATCTACTTTTGGTGTTTGTTTGTATTATATTGTAATTAAGACATTATCAGCACAATTATAAAACAACTTTTGGTAGCTTTTTTAAAAGTTACTTTTATAAATAAAAAAAGGTATAGCAATATGATACTCATATTAAAGATAAAAAAATACTTGATTTTATGGTACATTTTAAAAAAATAATAATAATGAAGTATATAAAAGTTATTTTAGTTTAAAAAACCTTGGTGGAATTTGTATTTTACTGAAAATGGTCAAATGACTAGCAATTTTACGAAATTACCCATAACTTGTTAGTACTAATTTTTAATTATAAGGGTTTTATTTATAATCAACCCTAGATTTAAACAATCAATGGTTCAGATCTGTTATTACGGCTCTTACAATTAGCATTGTTTGTACATGATCTCAACCTTTAACATGTATTATTACTTCACTCATGCTAACAATTACAGGGCAGGAAGTTTTGGCTTGTCATCTATTTGACATACACAATGTTTTAAAATCTGGTTTTTTATGTCGTACCGGGTTTGGCTCAAAACGGTTTAACCATGTGTATCGGGCGGTTCACCGTCAACCAGTTCTACTGGACGGTTCAACCGATACAACCGGCCAATTTGAACCGGTTTTTTTTAAACATTGGACATACCCCGTTAAAAAAGTATAGTTGACATACCAATAAGCTTGTAGCCTTACGGTATCTTAAAAAAAATAGAGTTGACATACCAATAAGCTTGTAGCCTTACGGCATCAAGATGTGTATAAGTCTAATGTTCCTTCTTAAGTAATTGATGGTCCTGGTCTCAGTGGCGAATCCAATAACTTCTTTCAGTGGGTTTGTTTTGGTAGATTCTCACTATTTTTTCCAAATAATACAAGTTCTTACTAATTTTTTTCAAACCAAGTGAGTTCATGTGAACCAACAAAACAGGGTTGGATCCGCCACTGCCTGGTCTAGTCTTATTTTGATCATTGGTGGTGTAGAATTAAAAGTAACGTTAGAGCTGTATAAGTTAGTCGTTTAAAAAGCAAATCTAGTTGACACTGCATGAACTCTCCGCTAAAAGCAATGGTTGAAATTGAAAGTTTTTACATTAATAGTTATAATTAACTAGAATTTAGACCCGCGGGCGTTGCCCCGCGGGGCCTTGTAAATTTTCCTGCGAGTGGGCGAGGCGTTTTCTTCATATGTCTTATTTATACATCTTATGAATCCCATTTGTTTTGCGCTCCATGATGAAATGGATTATTCGGTTTCCATTCGTAATCGCTCGAATGTGTCCTCCTGTAACGTGCGTTCTCAGTTAAGTTGTTTGATTTCTTCTTTCAAATCTATCTTTTCCCAGCACTTGGTTGATCATCTTCCAACACCCCTTTATCAACCATGTTTTTTGCATACCCTCCTTTACCATCCATGCTTTCTACAAAACCCATGTACCAGACACTTAATAACATCAAAAAAAGATAAAGTCCTACAAAAAGATTCAAGAATGACAGGTTTTCAAATACTAAAATGCAATGCAAGAATGACATAAGTGTGAGCCTCAAAAGTTTATGATGAACTACCAACAAAAGCACTTACCAGCATGGACACATTGTTAGTTCTTATTGTTGTTTTTCACAGGACCCAGTGGCGAAGTATAGATGGGGCAGGGAGGGGCGCCCGACCCCCCGAACTTTTCGCTCAGTAGTGTTATATTTGTAGTTTTCGTATAGAAATTTTTTGGTATATACGTTTTCGACCCCCGGTTCTATAGAAATTTTTTTGTATATACGTTTTCGACCCTAGGACAACAACTAAATCGCTAACTTTCAAATCAAATGCAACTCTTTTACTGACCCACAAAATTAGATTAAACCCATGATCAATAATCAGCATAACACCATTCAATATGCAAAACAGTCATACAAAAAAGTCAACACAACCACCAAGGCAAAAAGATCTCACAATTCGAATGAACAGAGCAACCGAAATGAGCATATCAACCGTCTTTTGCAAATGCCTAATTTCATGCAGCACCTGAGTCCCAGGCTTAAACCGATGTGGCTTCCTGTTTTCTTCACCTACTGAACCTACATCCCAAAAACAGTCCAACGTAAGCAAGATCCCAGCTGTGTACATTCCATTGTCATATGTTGTACATGCTGGGAGTTTAAAGCCTAGAGTGCATGTGTGTACGTTCATCTTAAATCAAATAGAGTGACATGCTTTTCAACATATGCATACAATAAATTTAAATCAAACTTCCTAGTTCATCTCTTAAGTGGGTACTAAAATCTTAACCACTCGCAACTTTTGAAACTTCAAAACCGAGCATGAAGCTAGTAACCATACCCAAGATCCGAGCTGAATGTATCATCATCATCATCCCTTCCATCACCTAACAAAACCTCATTTGCAATAAACAATAGAATCATCCACAACAACTTCACTAAACATAACATCGCAACACAACATAGCACAAATTTCAACAACAATATCTTCCATACAAACACATAAACAATATCACAACATCATAAACACACAAATATCAAAAGTTAACATCAAAAAACCTACAAACAAACACACTTTTTAAATTAATTTCAGTAATAAATAAACACATGAGCAATAATTACCGCGTGATTAAGGAAGCATGGTCTCCGAAAACCCTAATATCAGGGAAGAAGCATGACTGAAACAAAATTGGGGGATTTCACACAATGAATGCAATGGCGATTGAACGGTAGTGAAGTGGAAGATGGGTAATATTTATAGAGTCGTCGTGTTAAATAGGCAAACATCAAACGATTCAAAGCGAAATTAAAATCACTAAGTTACAACAAATTGGACAAAAATTATCTTGACTTCATGTCCAAAAACCGAACAGATCTGCAAAAACCCGGCCAACATCGGAGCGGCGATGGCATTCAGGTTTTACGCCATCCGTCCTTTGTACCCACGCTGACTTCCGGATACCAGATCGGTAACCGAAGAAGTCGTCGGAGCTTAACCGAAGGCCTGTAACATCGAACATACACAAGATAGACCTAACTGAAAAAATAAACATACATCTGAATGGAGGCTTACCGGAATTCGTGCAGGAGTTAACCGGAGTCTCGTCAGAACCCTAGCTTGCACCGCCTCACCGGATTCCTTGTCTTCTGCGGTGTAGGTACGGGTACAACAGTCGCCAATGCTGAGAAAACGCCGCCAGATCAGCTGTGGCTCCGGTGGCTGGCCACTCTGTCTCTCGGTGTCGCATACTCTATCTTTCTCTCCAGACTTTGTGTTGTATAGATTGTGTGGACATGTGTATAAAGCAAGTCCACATATTCCATAATTTTTTTGAAACACACCCAAAGGCTACAACCCAGTCAAGCTCAAAGTAGTTGCTAATTTATATAGGTTTTAATTAATAGTTATATAAATAATAGTTTGATAACATGTTAAAATATAACTAAAAAACCTTGACAAATTTTAAAGGTGATTACTTTCTTCACCTTTAGCTGCCAAACCAATTCTATACTTTTAAAACATGTTCTTAAGCGGGCCGGGATCTCTGCCAAAAAGGAGGCTCCAGTAAATTTCCTGACTGACCCCTTAGAGGGGAGGTCCACTTTACGCCCGGCGGACATCCTTGTGTTTGGATGGGAAGGGGGGAAACACACTTGTATAGATCTAACTGGAGTCTCCCCCCTTGTCGGGCTCAAGGACAAGGGCTTTGTCGTAGGGCAAGCGGTGCTCAAGGCAGAGGCAAGCAAAGTGGCAAAACATGAGAAAGCCTGCCTGGAGAATCAACATGTGTTTGTCCCGTTTGCGTTTGATACCTTTGGTGGTCTCGCTCCTGACGCTGTGCGGCTTTTGAACCGGGTTCAAAACGTCGTTAATAGTAATTCTTCGTCGCTAAAGGTTTCAAACTTTGTATTTAGTAGAATTGGTTTTTCTATTCAAAAGGGGGTGGCGGCGCAACTTGTTGCCCGACTACCTGCCATTGCTTTGTAAAAAAAAATGTCAATGAAAAACAGAATACAAGGGCAAAATTGAATGAGCCAAAAAAAAAAAGGTTAAAGTAAATCCTTTTTAAGTTTAAATACTCTTTTACACATAACACTAAAAGTTAACTACTGATTTCAGTATTTTATAAAATATTGAGATAATATATCAAAGAACGAAAATATTATATTTATACACCTAAGAGATTAACTACTGAAGAAACATGAGTCTAATCCAAAAGGATTATTCTAATGCTCAACCGGATAGAGAATGATCTGAATATTACAAGCTCTAATCCTTTGGTAAATCGACAAAACTAATAACACGAGTTTTTTATGAGAATGAGAGGTTGAGGCTCACTCGTAACCACCCTATGATGTAAAAGTAAGTTTTTTTTTGAATGGCAAATGAAACTTTTTATTCAACCAACACAAACCGACCCCATAGCAAGGAGCTAAGGAAGTCAATGATAAGAAACAAAACTGAGAAAAAAAAAAGGACTTGCAAGGAACAAAGAAAATTACAAAAACTTTTACTACCTACTCCAAGAAAATTGTCTCCAATCATTCTAAGAATTCACTTGCAACTTTGATGAGTGGCGAAACTTGATCAAAAGTTCCGGTGAGAGGGTAGGGGGTAGAAAGTCATGAGACCCAATTTATATATTGTATAAATATTTAGGTAAAATAATTGGAAGGGCGATTCTTTATACTTTGAAAATTTCCGGACGAAAAATAAAAAAATTTACACTTTTAACCGAAACATTTGGGGGTTGCACCCCCGGTTTCCACTAAGCTACTCCCCTGCCTTTGATCTTTGTTTCATGCAATGCAAAGAGTATCTTTTATTTCCTCAAGTATCTTGTGTACCACACCATTTTTACTTTTGTGTTTCGTGAGAATAAGTATTATCTTTTGTGGAGAGAGTATAGGTTTAGAATGAGAGTAGAGAGTGTAAGATGTATTTCACCCTAGAGAAATATGATATTTATAGCCGTAAGGTTGAAGAAGTATATATAAAATGAAATGTAAATTTCACAGTTTATTCGTTAAAAGAAGTATAAATAACACTCCACATATGCTTTTATCATGAAAATCCTTAATTACCTCACTAGTACCCTACTAACTAATGAAATTATGTAAAACACAACTGGCTATATGCATGTGTCCCCCAAGAGGGTTAAAGATAGTCCACCATTGTTTACCGAATTTGAATATGAGAACTCTATTAGCAGGGGCGGACCTAGGTGAAGCCCAGGGTGGGCGGGCGTATCCCTTGAAAAAAAAATTAGTGCATTTTTTAGGCAAAAACCCCCTGAAAATATGCTTGAACCATTCATCCGCACCCCTAACAAATAATTCTTGGGTCCGCCAATGTCTATTAGAGAGAGAGGATCAAAATTGAAGATTGGAATCTTTCTAGTTACGTTCATACATCATATTTTACGTTAAATCATATACGTACATTCTTATGTAATTTACGTTAAATCATATACATGCACACATTCTTATGTAACTTATATACAATATTTTAAGTTAAATCATATACATACACACATTCTGATGCGGGCCCAAGTGTGGAGGAGCGGGCTATTTTGTATTTGGAGGCCCAAGATCGTGTAACAAAAGGGGCTTTACTAAAATGGCCCATTTCGAATTTCTGTTCCTATTTATATGTTTCTCTAGTAATTGAAAAGACCAGACTTGAATTTTGACATAACTCATTTTTCACTTCAAATTCCGTGCCTTTTAGATGGAATCTTGGGGGTTGGGGAAGAACTACACGGGTATTCTTAGAATCAACGTGTTTGATCTTCGTTTCCGTATCACGCGCTACATCACATTCTTAGGGTGAAGGGAGTGGTTAAACACTTGAAAGTGGCAAACTTTAAAATCAACCAATGAGAGGGTGCCATGTCAACACGTCTAAAGAGTTTAAACTTTGGTGAAAAGTGTTGGCATTGGTTAAACACTTGAAAGTGGTAAACTTTTTTTTTTTTCATTTAAAAAAAATATATATATGTGAGGTGTAGCCGAAATCATTCTTGTCCCCCCAAGTTTGTCGATCGGTGATGCCTTGCCGAGTTCCAACGTTTGCCGCGCGGGTTGAAGGGGTGGCGGCGGTGTTGCCGCTCGGCAATCGGCTTTGCCGATTGCTTTGCCGTGCCACTCCCTTCACCCTTATGTAACTTACGTTAAATCATATACATTCACACATTCTTATGTAACTTACGCTGACATTTTCATATGGCCCCCCTTTAGTTTGTTAACTAAACTTTCTGTTAAGCTTTTATATAATAACACATCTCCCTTTTAAGTTTCTAAATTTCCACTTTTACCACCGAGGTTTTTAATTCTTCTTTTCTTTTCTTTTTTTTAATTGTATATCACGATTACGTGTCGCTACAAATTCGAAGCGAGTTGCTAGTTCGTCACAATTTTATACATCTCGTTTAATTGTAATGTATCTTAATACGTTTCTTTCGTGTGTTTAAACACATTAATGTCACCGTGCCATCTCACTTAATGAACTCAAATGTTCCCTTAAACATGTAGTAGAAAATGTGTCCCGTCGCAACAAGCGGGTACCCTATTTTCTTTCTTTAATTTTCTTTCTTTAACTAAAAAAATACTATTTACTCGCGTGCTTATTTTTGTGGACGTGTTGTATAAATATACGTTTCAACGTAAACAATATAACTTCATATTTCAGTGTTCGACGTAAACGCTATAAATTCAGTCGGGTCAAATATAATACGTTTTCATACTTATTTTCATGTACGTCTTCAGTTGGTTTACGTTTTGACGTAAACAAAAAACAATATTTTCTCACGTGCTTATTTTTATGTACATGTCGGTATATATTCACGTTTCAATGTAAACGGTGTGAATTCATGTTTCGACGTAATTTTATTCTCGGAAATGAGTTGGGTTAAATATAATACGTATTCATGCTTATTTTTGTGTACGTTTTCAGTTGTTCTACGTTTTGATGTACGGGTTACTGTAGGTTTTGACGCCCCGAGTCTTGATGCAAATGTAAAGGTGGTGTAGTGATTAGGTGGAATTGAGTACTTTATAGTGCAAACCATGGTTGTAAAAGTCGCTAGACGCTTTTTAATCAAAATTGAGTACTCTGAAAATACTCAGCCTAGGTGTAGAGTGTTCGAGCCTCGACAACCTACCTTGATTTACTCAAAAAGTAGTCGACATCTGAGACGTTACAACCATTTGCTAATAATAACCACTGCTGATGTCCCCTAAATTACACCATATGGCAACTAACCACATCCGTGTTTTCACAATAATAATAATTTAATTAATAATATGATCACTAATTAATTAATAGGGTGGAGATACAATAGGAAGTTTATTTGGCTAAGAAGGCTAGGAAGTGATCTTGACCATCCATTTAGTTAATCAAGGGCTAAGATTAAATGATGCAAATTAAAGGAAAGAAAAGAGACGCGTGAGTTTGTTTAGGTGCATTCTAGTCAATCCAAGGCAATGATTTCTCTCTCCTCCAATTCTCCCCCATTTTTTAAACGTTAATAACTCTTTCATACGACATTATTTTTTTATAAAAATTGCACAAAAAAAACGAGCGTTTTTTTATCTTTAAAACGAGTATACTATTGCTATATTTTCGAATTTTTTTTTGAAAACCCAGTTGCGTAAAACGCAATGGAAAAAACCCAGTTGCGTAAAACGCAATGGAAAGAAAAACCTAAAAAATGACATTTTTCTAAAACGCAATGCACAAAAAACACAAAGAAATGCTTTATCTGTAAAACGCAATGGCCAGAAAACACAAAGAAATGTGTTATTTCTAAAACGCAATAGCCTAAAAACTCAAAAGAAAGTGTAGTTTCTAAAACGTAATGGACTGAAAACACATAAAAATGTGTTTTACCTAAAACGCAATTCACAAAAAACACAAAGAAATGTCTTATTTATAAAACGCAATGACCAGAAAACACTTAAAAATGTCTCATTTCTAAAACGCAATGGCCTAAAAAAACAAAAGAAAGTGTTCTCTGTAAAACGCAATGGACTGAAAACACCTAAAAATGTGTTTTACCTAAAACGCAATGACTAAAAACACTTCAAAAATATGTTTTTCTAAAACGCAATTACCAGAAAACGCATAAAAATGTCTTAGTTTTAAAACGCAATGGCATAAAAACACCAAAGAAAGTGTTCTCTCTAAAACGCATTAAACCAGGAATGCAGCTCAACCCCAGCCAGGGGCTCTGCCCCTTGGACCCCGCCAGGGGCTGCCGCCCCTGGGACCCTGCAAACGCAATGACTAAATCAAAAACCCAGATCGTGAAAATGAAATTAAAGAATTTCTTACATGAATCGAAGCCGATTTCTTCATCGATTGACGAAATTTGAATGATAGAAACAATTATCAGCGATTAATTCGAACGGATCGAGTGATTATCTTCAAAATCACGGGAAAAAACGAGATTTTGAATGAAATTAAACTGAGTTTTCTTCAAAAAAAACTGAAGAACACGCTGATCGGGTGTTTGAATCATTGATTGATGACGAAAATCGCACTATAATGTAGTGATTATTGAGATAGTAAGTGAATAAAAGGTTGGAGATGGTGGGTTTTGAAGTAACTAGGGAGAAGAAGGAAGAAGAAAGGATGGGATTGACTAAAATACATTTTCTCTTTATTTTAAAATTTGTCACATGTCATAATCCTATTGCTTCATATCCTTACTAGCTAAAATAAACTTTATATTTGATTCTCACCCTTAATTAATATTAATAAATAAACAACAAATAACAAATCCGCCGAACCACACAGCATATTCTGCAGCTATATAATATAACCCACAAAGCACTCAACGAATGACACTAGTTAGTTTTTCAGTTTTTCTTCTTCAAACCTTCTTAGCATAACCGTCACACATTCTTCTGCTCTAACAAAACGACTTCAATGGGCGTCGTACGGACAGACGAGAGCCGGAGGTCTGAGATCGAAGAGTTCCGCCGTATGCTACTGTCCTGCTCCGCCGTCGTCGTTAAGGTCAGTACGGAAGACGAGCGCAATCTCCGGCGACTGACGTCACGTAACCGAAACGAATATACGGTAAATCAGAAGCTCGTTTGCGTCACCAGCGGCGTCTCGTTTCTCGGAATTGCTATCGTGAAACAGCTCGTGCTTAGAGGATATTCCGTTCGAGTTATTGTTGATAACGAAGGTAACGATCTTATTTCGTGTAGGTTTTATCGTTTTTGAATGAAGTTATAACTGTTTTTGTGTTTAAATTGTTAAAATGATTGTTTATGGATGAAATTATCTCTGTTTTTTGTGTATAAAATGATGAATTGATTGTTTATGATTGAGATTAATTCTGTTTTTGTGTTTAGATTGATGAATTGATTTTTTATGAATGAATTTATGACTGTTTTTGTGTATAAATTGATGAGTTGATTGTCTTTGAATGAAATTGTCACTGTTGTTGTGTATAATTGTTGAATTTGATTGTGTTGACTTTGTACTTTCACTTACTGATGAGAATATTCAGCATCTATGATCTATGTTCTAGATTGAAATTTGTAAAGTTGAATTTTATACTCCGTGTTAGGTTTTAGCATCTTTGAAATAAATTATCACAGTTTTTTTTGTGTATAATTTGTTGAATTGATTGTGTTGACTTTGTACATTGACTAACTGAATGAAAACATTCAATATCTATGATCTATGATCTATGCTCTAGATTTGTTAAATCATGATCTTAAGAACATCTAAGAAGCGATTAATTCGCCATCGAATCAACATTTTGCTTAATTAACCGCTGAGTTTGATATTACAGAAGATATCGATCGGTTAAGAGAGATTGAAGCTTCAGAAGATAACGAAACTTCATCGAGAATTACAAACAGCAATCGGATAGGAGTCGTTGTCGCAAAATTCAACGATCGCCAGAGCTTAATGGAAGCTTTTGATGGATGTTATACGGTGTTTCACACAACTGCTTTCATTGATCCAAGCGGATTCTCCGGTTACTCCGTGAGTCTCGTTCTATCATCTATAACTTTTGTCCTTTTTTATTATACCTTGACAGAAGATATGATTATTTATGAAAAGATCTATGAGGAAATCATGTGCTTTACAGCGTGATATAAAGTAGTTAAGTAGTTAGGTGACATATAATTGGTTTCACAAATGCATATCATGTTGGCCTTTTGGTTTATTATAATGCTTTTCGTTTCCTTCTAGAGACATTTCTATATTTTATTAAACTCTGTTAGTTGTATTAAATAATAATCATGTCGTTTTCCACCGGCTGAAGACGACTGGGGATATATTAAATTCAGATGTATATACAATTGATTAAGATGTTATTGCTTTAATATGGTTTCAGTCTAGATCCTTAAACTATGATTTCTTTGTGTATCCTCATTTGATTACCGATTAAACTAATGCAACAAGCGTGACAACCGAGTTGCATCTGATCTTTAAATCATATGAAATTGACAGAAATCCATGGCGGAAATAGAAGCAAAGGCAGCTGAAAATGTAGCAGAAGCCTGTGCAGCAACTCCATCTGTTAGAAACTATGTGTTTACATCTTCTCTACTGACATGTATATGGAGAGACACTTCCAATAGCAGCCTCTCCCCTATAGTAGACCACAATAGCTGGAGTGATGAATCCTTTTGCACGAGCAAAAAGGTAATAAAACTCTATTCACAGTTTCACATACAGCTGATCATCAAATGCATACACCATTACATTTGAAAATCGAATTAATTATTGTTATTTGAATTATTACAGCTATGGTATGCATTGGGTAAGTTAAAAGCTGAGCGGGCCTCATGGCGAATAGCCGAGGAAACGGGGTTGAAATTGACCACAATATGCTCGGGTCTCATCACGGGCCCTCGCTACTTCTGTGCAAATCCATCATCCACCATCGCATACCTCAAAGGTCGGTTTTTAGCTTTTCTTGATAATTACTTTAAAGATATGAAAAATGAGATGGCTCATAGTAACAAGAATATGCAGGTGGTCAAGATATGTATCAACACGGTTTGTTGGCAACGGTTGATGTTAACAAACTAGCAGAGGCGCACGTAAAGGTGCACGAGGAAATGAACAAAACTGGTGGTGGGCGGTATGTTTGTTTTGACGAAGTTGTACGTAGCCCTGACGAGGTTGAAAGACTAGAACAAGAAACGGGACTTCACATAAACACTGTCTCACATGATGATGTATTTAGATTCGAACTGTCAAATAGAAAGCTTGATAGGTTGATGTCCCAAGTGCATAGATGCACGAGTGTATGTTAGCGTGTCGGAATTTAGATTTTAAATGTCGCCTTTTGTATTAGATGATGCGGTTTTACCATGGTAAACTGAGTGTTGCGACTAGGAATTACATAAAAACTCAAAACTAAACTGAAAGCCAAGACATTCGGGGACGAATACTGGGACAGGTGAGGGATGGTTATTTAGATTTTATCAGGTCCGGGTACGATATAAGGTAATACGTACGCGATTACCTGAAATCAATCCCATACCCATTTATTTACCCACATCAAACTCGAATATATCCACGGCAAACTCAAATATACTAATGTATATATAACCTTTATAGTAGTTGGAATAGTGTGGGAGAGTATTTGCTACTTCAAGTTGTTTTTAAGGTGAGTTTAAGATTGGATTCAAGGGGTAATGCAAGTTGAAACGGGTATATCTGAAATCTATCAACCCAAAGGGATAAGTAGCGGGTGCTGACTAGATATATGTGATATGACCGGGCATAAGATATAATCTTTCAATTATATGAAACTAGAATTATCCATTTTCATTCACTTATTTTAGTAGTTGTTGTGACATGAAATCTAATGACATTTTTTTAGCGAATTGCAAATTTTGTCCTTTATTTATATACCACATTTCGGGCGATGTCCTTTATCTTTAAAATTAACGATTTTGTACTTATTGTTTTAAAATCTTGCATGGGGTGATCTTTGAGCCTAACTCAGTTATTTTTAACTGTTAAGTGAGGGGGTAAATTAGTCTCTTTACTTGTTTATTTGAAAAGCTATTTTAATAATTATATATTATATATAAAATATATATATTACTCTCTCTCTTTCTCTCTAGGGCAAAACCCCACCACCACCTCCTACCACCCACTCCCACCACGGCACCACCACTGTTAACAAAACCTCACCACGCTCCCCCCGATCTATAAAACCATCTATCCATTACCCTTCACCCTTCATACAATCTCATCTTCACATTTTACAAAACCCTAAATTTTTTCACTGCCCAGTTTACTCTCACCTCACACATTCAATCCAAATTACCGTATTATAAATTAGTAACATGTTGTGTTTTATAAAGTTGTACACTAAGCATAAGGAGTTTTTCAAAAAAAAAAATTGAGTTTTCATTTCTAATCCAAAGGTTGTCATTTTTTTACACTTTAACCTCTTTGTTTTTTTTTTTTTTTTTTTTTTACTTTTAACATAAAAAATTTCATTTTTTGCAATTTAACTCAACACATTTTTATTTTAAACTTTGGTCCCCATATTTTTCATCTTTTGTAAATTTTTCGTTTTACGTTTCGTTCTAATTTTGCAAGTGAACACGCCGTAATGTGCGTGTGGGTTTCAACATTTTTCGTCTATTTTCTTCCCGTTTGACAGGACCGTCACAACGCGTCTATTTTTCCCTGTTTGATAGGTTTGTCGCAACGCGCATGGTCTTAGATCGACTTAGTTTTTCTTTTCTATTTTTACGTTTCAGTATAATTTCTTCGCATTAAAATGCCGCAACAGGCATGCGTGGTTCAACGATTTACATATGCTTTTCGTTCGGTATTATTTTTTCCTTTTTGTTTATTTTGTTTTTATGAGTTTTTCCGGTTTTACTGGTCGTTGGTAGTTGTGTAGCATTAGTGCTACTTGAAAAGGTTTATGCCCCAGCCGTAACGCGGGGGGACTTAATACTAGTTTATAATAATTATACAACAATGGCTACGGCATACTCTAAGCAACATAATTAATTCATTTAAAGATCAACAAATAAAGCAAACATAAATAAAAAAGATTAATTATAACCTAATTTTGGTTAGAATACATTGTTCAGAATGCTTTTCATCTACATGATCATAAATGAATGCAATTCCTTGAATCGCTCCTAGCCTGGATTTACCATAATATCTAGTAAAAAATCTGTCTTGCACATTTTCCTCACAAAGAATGCAATAAGAAAGACCTGAATATTTGTCGGATCTTGACACCCACCCGGTTGTCGATTTGGCACACACCCAATTGTCGATCAACGAATTGAAGAAAACACATGAACAAGCTTTGTCGGTTAACATTCCTATGCTGGATCTTGACACCCACCCGACACAACTACCACCACCACACATCCTCCCCTACCGCGAACCATTCAAATACGACCTCCACCACTGATGAGGATACGTCCTTGGACGGACCGAATCATTAGCAAACATAGAACCGAACTATAGCACCTAAAGGTTGGATCGCACTTCGTGTTGTAGACGGAACAACGGAACACGTTGGTACGCTTTAACTAACTGGGACCCACAGCTATAACCGCCCTGACAGTGACTGGTCCGACCCTAACTAACTCGACACGTCAGCATACCCAAAAACTATAAATACCCCGCCAAGACTCCCCGCAAAGGGTAATCGCTACTTTCTCTCTCTAAACTCTCCTCTCTCTCTCCCTGACCTATTCTCTCCTCACAAATACTTATTCTCACGCCCGAGCTTGGTCACAGAGAGGCCCCCCTCCCTGTGACGAGGCTAACGGTGTGCTTGTTTCCTTGTGATCTTGCAGGTTCTTGTTAGGTTATCTGAAGATATACTCTGACCAGGTCGGACCAACTGGTTCTGAGTCTTCAGTGGCGCCATCCCCTCGAATTCACTTAATTTGCTTTGCTAATTATGTTTATTCCAAGTCATGGAATCCACAACAACTGCTCCAACAAACACTTTCCCGTCTTACAACGACATATGGGAAGGAAACGCTGCATCCACAGCTGCCTCAACAGCAGTTGCCGCCGCAGCGGCTTCGATAGGATCAGCATCGGCACCTCCAGCTGCAAGTTCTGTGATCGCGAGTTCTGTCACCACGCTTTCGGTTACCGCTCCAGTCGCTACACCATTGCCTACTTTCGACAACGTTTTCCTCCTACGGAACGCTGATTTACTACGGCAGCTACAACAGCAGCAGCAGCGAGAAGAAATGTTGCAGAGCCTCCGCACGAACTTGTTCAGCAGTGTTTATCCAGGGGCTAATCCCGTTTCCGTTGGAGCCTTCACCTCTGGATCTATGGTAAGTCCTATAATCTCCACTCCCATAACATGTGTTGCACAATTTTCCTCATTTACGAGTGCTCCGATGAATAACGGTCTCAACGACCTGTTTCGCCAGGGATCTATGGGTCTAAACCCTCAAGATCAGGAGCTAATCATGCCGTATCATCCCACGTCTATGACTTCTCAGTCAAAGTTCACGTTGCGGATTGTTAATGCCCCACTCCCGGCCAAGTTTAAGATGCCCCCTACATTAAAATTCTATGATGGTACGTCCGACCCGGACGATCACATGTTCGCATTCGCCGGAGCGGCTAAGGTCGAACAATGGCCCATGCCGGCTTGGTGTCAAATGTTCGCTCAAACTCTCACCGGATCGGCAGGGTATGGTTCGATGGATTGCCAGAAGGGTCGATTGATCACTTTGAGGATTTCCGGCGTATATTTTTGCAAAACTTCTGCCAGCAGCGACGCTGCAAGAAAGACATTACCGAGGTTCACCATATAAAGCGCCGCGGCGGAGAATCCGTAGAAGATTTCATTGATCGCTTCAATCGAGAGAGCATGCAGATAAGTGGAGCGGTCGACCAGCTCCGAGTTTCTGGATTTTGTCACGGAGTTCGGAACAATCAGCTTGTAGAAAAGCTCCACGAAAATCTCCCAAAAACCATGGAGATACTTATGGAACGAGCTCGAGCCTTTGTTCGGGGAAAGAGTGCCTGCGGTCAACCAAACGAAACAGCGACAAGAAATGCCAAGGCTCGAACCACATCGTGGAGACGGAACGCGTCACCACCAAAGGATAGAAGCAAGAACTGGAACAGGAGCCGTGGTCCGTATCAGAAGTCAGATCGAAGCAGTTTCCGAACTGGAAATGTGCGTTTTAACACCTTCTCCAAGCTAACAAAATCGCCAAGTGAAATCCTTAGTACGGAAACCACCCGGTTTCCTACACCGTCGAAGCAACGACCTACCTCGGATAAGCACTCCAAGAAGTATTGTGAATATCACCGAGACAAGGGGCATACAACCGATGAATGTTGGGCTTTGAAACAAGAGATCGAAAAAGCTGTACGATCTGGAAAACTCTCGCATCTCGTGAAAGAAGTAAAATATGGGAAGAAATGCACAGCAGCGATCGATAATCCAAACACAGAGGCCGGAATCAATATGATTCGGTCTACCGAGCCAAGAGGGGTAAAGCGATCAAGCCAACATATGGCAGCTTGGATGCACCAACCAACGTACTTTCCTCCGATTGATCCGGAAGATGCTCGAGACGGACCAATCACGATATCGGCCGTAGTCGCAGGACACTTGGTCCGGCGAATCTACGTAGACGGAGGAAGTGCCTTTGAGATCATGTACTTACAATGTTTCCAACAGCTAAACCCCCAAACGAGGAAGAGATTGATTGATTGAAGTATCCACCCCTCTGGTAAGTTTTTCGGGGGAGGTAGTTCGTCCGATAGGGCAGATTACCCTCCCGACCACATTCAAGGATGGTGACAAGAGTAGAACTGTTCAGCTAACCTTTTTGGTTGTTGGTACTCACCCGTCTCATAACATAATACTCGGGCGACCCGGGTTGCGAGCTCTTGGAGCAATTAGTTCGACGATACATGGTGCCATAAAATTCCCTACCGAAGCTGGGGTCGCCACTATCCTTTCAGAATCAAATTTGTTCGTAGCTGAGGTAAGACACGCGGCAGAAACGAGCTCCAAAAAGTCTGAAGTGCCTACAGAACTCTGGGCGATTAATCCGGACTTCCCTGAATAGCAAGTGGCTATCGGTGCTCAGCTCCCAAAACGAACGAAGAAGCTCCTATGGGAGTTATTAAGTAACTCGGTTGATGTTTTCGCATGGAAGCACTCCGATATGCAAGGGGTCCCCAGGTCTATGGCACAGCACCACCTGAACGTAAAAGAATCAATCAAGCCAATAGCACAAAGAAAAAGGCATATGGCACCGGATCGAGCCAAGGCAATTGCAAAAGATGTAAAAAGCCTCCTAGATGCCGGAATTATTCGAGAAGTCCGGTACCAAACCTGGGTGTCGAATCCAATTATGGTGCGAAAAAAGGATAACTCATGGAGAATGTGTATCGACTTCACCGATCTAAATGATGCGTGCCCGAAAGATTGTTTCCCATTACCAGAGATCGACGAGAAGATTGACTCCGTTGCCACGTTCATGCTGAAATGCTTTCTAGATGCCTACAAGGGATACCACCAGATACAAATGGCAGTCGAAGACGAGGACAAGATAGCCTTTGTCACCAACGAGGGAGTTTACTACTTCACTAAGATGCTGTTCGGTTTGAAAAATGCCGGTGCTACGTATCAACGTTTAATGAGCAAAGCTTTCAAAGACCAGATCGAACGAAATGTAGAGGCATATGTTGATGACATTGTAATCAAAAGTCACGATGAAGCCACCATGCTGAAAGATATAATCGAGACGTTTACCCGGCTCCGAAGCATTAACATGAAGTTAAACCCCAAAAAATGTACATTCGGGGTAGAAGAAGGAAAGTTCTTGGGGGTAATGGTCGGGTCAAAAGGCTTACGAGCCAACCCAGACAAGATCGATGCTGTTCTTACAATGAAGCCTCCAACATCGGTTAAGGAGATCCAGTCCTTAAATGGACGATTGGCCACCCTCCATCGATTCTTGTCGAAAGCAGCAGACAGATCT
>JARYGA010061189.1:0-66500 GCA_030545235.1 Helianthus tuberosus | reverse complement strand
ACATATATCCCCCTATTTAGAAGACTAATTACATATTTACCCAACCAAAATATTAAATTACATATTTCCCCTAATTGTTGTAAATGACACAAGTACCCTTAAATAAAAGAAACCTACCACCTTTCATTCCATCCTCCCACAACCCCTTCACGTGCAGGGAACCACAACTCTAACCGTTTTTGAGAATCGGCGACCAGAAGAGATTCGGCAACCAGAACCAGCGACGAGACGAGCTCCGGCGACGTACCATCTTGTTCAAAACCCACGCCGAAACCGGCGACAACCGGGGACCAACCATCATGCGTTTGATTCATGACAAAGCTAAATTTTAGCATGTTGGTTGTTCATTGTTCTGGGTTCCTCGCGTTTCCCTCACCGGCGATTCCAACCAGTAACTAAGGGCAACCATCGATTGACTGTAACCAGATCACCGGCGATTCGAACGAGTTCTCCGGTGCCGACGATTCAGACAACCATTACGTATGTCTCTCGATAAATTGGGAAATTGATTGTAGAAATTAAAGGGTTTATGAACAATGAATTGGCCGTACTGATTAGTTTAAATAATTTGATTACACATGTTCATTCAATTGAAGACAGTCGTTCAAAAAATTTGATTAGTTTCTGGGTGAGAGGGAAAAAAATTGAAACTTTAACAGATTCTTTGTAGATCAAAAGTTTTTGAATGAAGTTCTGATTAATACTGAAGATGGAAGTTGATTGTTGTTTCCTTTAATTTCAACTTTATTTGATTCCTAGACTTGAAAATTGAATCTTATTAGTTTCAGTTTAAAAAGGGATAAAATTGTCATTTTTATAATTTATTATTGATAAAATAAAGTAAAACGGGTAAATTTGTTATTATTAAATGTTTGGAAGGGGATATATGTAATTTACTTTTTAGATTTGGTATATATGTAATTAATGAAGTTTGTAGGGGGATACATGTAATTGCCCCAAGCTATAAGATAGATAATTAATACCATGTTCTAATTATTCTTATATTAAGGATTCAGATTTAGAAAAAAAACATTTTCAGGTTCAAATATGACTTTAATGGATTAAAATTGGGAAATCCCGCTAGTTATTTCAAACACACTAGTTAAGAAAAGAATTGTGGAGTCCCAACTAGGGGTGTTCTTTTTAACCGATAACCAATAACCGATCCTTGAGATGGGCAAATTGGGTTTTTTGTTTACCCGGAACCGGTTACTACCTGTACCCGGTTCTTGACTGAGTTTGACTGGACCCGGTTCCGGTTAGTACCCGGTTCCAAACCACAATTATCGGAACTGTTCCTAACCGGTTCAGTATTTTGTAACCGGTTCCTCGGAGGAACCGGTTGTGACAACTGGCACCAAACCGGTAATTTTCGTACACTTTAATTATTGCTTAATGACTGCAATTATGTGCTTAATTGTCAGCAATGCCTGATTACATACTAAACAAGTGAATTCATGCACGTTGTATACTACAAAATATTGCTTTATGCATAAACGAGAGCGTTGCGTCAGAAATAATAGTAAACTCACCGGTAAGACACACTGTGTCAACAAAACTGCAGAAAGCAGTCAGACAATAAAATTGGAGCCTAAGTGTAGGTCCGACAACAAGAATGCATTAAAACCCAAGAATACATACAAGGGTTAATATATATACATTGCGAAAGCAAAAATAAGCACTAAAAAGCACCCGAAACGCACTTTAAGTGCAGAATTTATATGATTCAGCAATAATTCAGCATTTAAACATACGAATATTTTGCAGAAATGTCGTTTTATCATCCAGAATATTTTCCTAAGTGTTGGGAATTGAAAGAGTACAAGAAAGGTACTTAAAAGACACTAAAAAGTGTAATTTAGCACTTTAACGAACCGGTGTCTAACCGAACAACCGGATATTACCCGGAGCACAAAAATAATGCTAGAAGCATTGTTTTTATTTTTCTAAGCTAGTTAGGGTCCCCGAACACCCTAACACACTATATATTACTTAACACACAAAAATCACTAATTAAATCACCTAACTTGTAACTAGATCAAGTAACTAGCATTGAAAACAAACTAAACACCCCCCCCCCCCCATAATGAGGACGGTTCACAAGTGGGTCTCACTTGTGATTTCTTTGATTAAATTAATGGATATGCCTTGAAGATATGGGACATAATATACTATGGGTAAAAAGATGTTGGAAGGAAGTTATAAGAATCCATGAGTCCTAAGCACTTAACATTTCTCACACTTGAAAACTCACAAGCTTCCTCCTTCACCCCCAAAACTCACGGCCACACTCTCCACCTTCATTTTCATTTCATCTTCATACAATCTAAGATGAGTTTAGGGTGTAAGAAGCTTATCTATGGAGGCTTGAAGCATTGAAACTTGAAGGACCTTCAATAAGAGCTTTTATCCACCCTTTACATCTTCATCTTCATCATAGTTTCTTCCCTAGCTTTAAGCTAGTTGTAAGCTTCTTAAACACTCATGTTTACTTCTCTTTTTAGTGGTTAAAAGACTTTTTATGATGAAAATCTTAAGAAACACTAAAAACATAAACAAGTCTTGGAACATAAACTAACTTTATGAGGAAGTTGTGTTAAAATGATGATGAAACCATGAAATACTTGTGTTATTATGCTTGTTACTTGTTGTTTACTAGTAAAAAATGAAATGATCCATCACATAGACTTGCTAGAGCATGTTTAGAGACATGAACTAGCAAGATGTGAAGGATAGAGATATGTAGGATGATGGAATCATCCATACCTAACTATGAACTTGAATAAATGTAATTTTTCTTGGAAAATAAGGTTACAAGCTTGTAGATCTAAAGATCTACAAGTGGTTTTTCAAAAGAACCAAGTTAAAAATACAAGTTTTGCTAAATCTTGGTTCTTAAACAAATAAACCTTATTTTTGGTGGTTAATAAAGTAAAGATACACATGTGTAACAAGAAAAATACAAGAAGAATTATTTTTGGAAAATGAGACTAGAAGATGTGAAAATACATACTCTTTAAAAATAAAGTTTTTAAGAAATTAAACTTATTTTTAAAGATAACAAGACTTACTAAATGTGTTAGTAAGTTACTACAAATTTTTGTAAATATTCAAGTTCATGAAATTGAGAAATTAGTGATTATTGTTGATGATTATTGTTGATAATTGTTGTTGATGATTGTTGACGACGTAAAAGAAAATAAACACATGTTTTGAAAACATGGGAAACCTCCATTTTTAGGGGAAACTCTGTCAAAATTTTTATAAATTTTGACACTTAGAAAAATATAAGTTTTTGAGAAACTTATTCCCTAAAAATGTATTTAAAAGTATTACCAAGGTTTCCCTAATTTTTGGTGATAAGAAATGAGGATTTCTTCGAGAATAAAAATGGATATAAGTATGTATATTTTTGAGAAAAAATATATATTATTTTATCACCAACTTTTGTGCTAAGAGTATATAGTATGTGTTATACGTGCTAGTGTATCAAGACTTAAAAATACACTAAATACTCGTGAGGAGTATAAACATAGAAATACACATACAACATACAAGATACATAATTCGGGTGCAAAGTGCAAAACACGAGATACTTATATTAATTTTTGAGAAAATAATATAAGTAAGATACTTAGTTAAAAATATAAAATATTTTTAACACAAGAATATATACACCAAAGAGAGTGACTGTACTTGTGCGATACAAGTCTAGTGACTAACGATAAGAAAACGCGTATAGGTTACGACGTTAATTAAGCAAATCCGGTGAAGTTTACGACGCACAGGAACGCAAAGTTGTGAGTTCATGCTCCCCCTTTTCTTTAACTGTTTTCAGTTTTTATAACTTCGGGGGTGAAATACATGTACAAAAGTACAATATTTATAAATGGTATGATATAAATACAAGAAGTACACTTGGTGAGAACGAGAACCAAGTGTGACAAAATATAAGATAATAAGAAACGCACTTGGTGAGGACGAGAACCAAGTTGGATGCGTTATGAGAAATGATAAAAAGAAACGCGCTTGGTGAGGACGAGAACCAAGTAGGATGCGTTATGAGAAATAGTGTCACGAATAGGGTACAGAAGCACCATTAATCAACAATATACTTGGACCGCAGAACAAAAGGTTAGATCTAACGGGTGCCTGGCAGCCACACTCTCGGTGAGGGCGAGAATCGAGTAGTGCTTTTGTGTCTCAGAATTTACCAATTAAATGCCTTAGGTTTGGTGACTTCCTATGTCGTGTCACATGTTAATGGCTTTGCAACCCATTAACAAATCCTGATATTTACAGAAATACTGTATTTATATAAAATTCATACCATACTAGAATTGATATATAACTTGAAGTACGTGGGGTACTCAAGAAAATTGATATATAACTTGAAGTACGTGGGGTACTCAAGAAAATTGATATATAACTTGAAGTACGTGGGGTACTCAAGAAAATTGATATATAACTTGAAGTACGTGGAGAAAATTGATATATAACTTGACGTACGTGGGGTACTCAAGAAAATTGATATATAACTTGAAGTACGTGGGGTACTCAAGAAAATTGATATATAACTTGAAGTACGTGGGGTACTCAAGAAAATTGATATATAACTTGACGTACGTGGGGTACTCAAGAAAATTGATATATAACTTGAAGTACGTGGGGTACTCAAGAAAATTGATATATAACTTGACGTACGTGGGGTACTTAAGAAGATTGATATATAACTTGAAGTACGTGGAGTACTCAAGAAAAACTTGATTTATTCACAACTATGTTTTTATACAAAGTATACAAACGTGAAATACAAAACTGCATGAATTCACACCAACATTATGTTGACGTTTTTCCAAAACTCACATGTATTTCAGGTAACTAGGATGGATGTGCGCGTGGTCATACTCATGCTCGTGGATGTCGCATGTTTACCTTTCGTATGCAATGAGAACCTTTCATGATCACACCTCGTGCTTCCGCCGCAGAAAGGGGTGTGACACCGGTTCCTCTGGGTATCTTCCAGAAAAAGCTGCAATAAAGCTGCCGGAATCGATTTCTAACGGCTTTATATCCGTTGGAATCGATTAATTGCCATTAAAATTTTGAAATCAGTTTCTAGTATTTATAAGAACATCACCTTCAACCAAAACTTAATCCCACTCAAATCGGTTTCACCCTACAAGTTACACCTAAAATCGGTTATGGCATGCAACGACGAAGTGGTAATGGTTTTGGAAACCAAAAGAAACCCCCAAGTTTGGAAGCACTTTGATTTGTGCCTGATGTCTGATAGCCATGAAATGGCACGTTGCAAAGGTTGTGGAAAGTTCATGAAGGCTACGACGAACTCGACCCTCAAAAAACACATCGCCCGTCATTGTCCGGTGACACAAAGGCTGCGGCGAATCATCCGGAACCGGTTCTTCGAATGTTTAGTGTGTTTATGTGATGTTAGTTTGGTTGTGTTTATGTGTTTTGTGTTTAGGTATAATGTTTGGTTTTAATGTATGATAGGTAGGTAATGGTTTAAGGTTGGTTGTAATGTTTGGTTGTGACTTTAATTGTTTGGGTTTAACTTTTAATGTATTAGGTTTCATTTAAATCCTGCCGGTTCTTTGTGTTTATAGCGGAACCGGTTCCGGGTAGGAACCAGGTAGGACCCTGTTGATCAATCTGGTTCAAACGATGATCGAATATGATGTTTTGGTTTCGGTTTAATGATATCGATTGAAAGATTCAGATTTTTCTTTGTTTTGGATTGTGAATTTTGACTTGAAGGTGGAATTGATCAATCTGGTTCAATCGATGATCAAGTATGATGTTTTGGTTTCCGTTTAATGATATCAATTGAAAGATTCAGATTTTTCTTTGTTTGTTTTTGATTGTGAAGTTTGACTTGAAGGTGTGATTCGAAAACAGGGGTCCGACCCTTTTTTCTTTGTTTTTGAAGTGGCGATTGTAATTTAGTTAGTAGGGTATGTATGTATATATCTATATTAGGTTTAGGAAGTGGGGAAACGGTTACCGAATGATGTTATATTTAATTTGTGAAACGATGCGTTGATTGATGAAAGGATACCTTGGATGGCCGGAACTTGTAAATGTGAAACGGTGCGTTAGAGGCAACCAAAGTTGCTAAATGTATAAGAGGATAATTTCAATCGCTTTCATTTTCGAGTTGTCTATGTTTCTATGTATATTTTAATCAAAGTTGAGTCGGATCATATATGTTATATTTTTACTTTTTTAAAATACGCTTTCATTTTTAAGACATGAGATTTTTCTTGATTTTTGAACTTTTACGTTAAGCAACTTGCTTTTTCTATTTACATTACGATGATCATCTACATTTCGATGTAAATTTTAATCAAAACTGGGTAAGGCTATATATGATATAATTTTACTAATTTTTAAATATGCTTTTACTTTTTATACGTGACATTTTTCTCGATTTTTGAAATTTTTTGTTATCTTTTTAGCGACTTGCTTTTTCTATCTATATTTCGATATTCAAAACAAAACCGCCACAACGTGTGGTACGTTTCACTAGTTATTACACATATAATGATACATATTAAAATAAAACTATTTATTACAAAAAAAATATTAGTAGATTTAGGGGTTGTTTGTTTACCTCTTAATGAGGCTCTTAATGATTTAGACATGTTACTGGTTCAGCACTTAATGATTCAGACTGTTTGTTTCATGAGCAGATGTCTGAATGGTTCAGACATTTGCCTCTGAATGTTTAAACATTATACAAAGTCTGAATGGTTAAGACCTCTAATCTGAATTGTTCAGACATTTGTCTCTGAACGATTAAGCATTATACAAGCTATTAATGTTTCATACCTCTTACTGGTTCAGAGCTCTTACTGGTTCAGCACATAACAATTTAGATGTTGCCAAACAACCCCTTATATTAAAAACTGAAACTATAAAAATTTAATAACCATCAATGATATGAAAGATGATAATTGGAAAAAGATGACCAATCATAATCAAGTGACCGAGTATTGTCACGACGTGTATCGTGGAGAAGAGTTATTGTAGGGGCTAAACACATGGCCCAACTATTATTTTACCTATAAACGTGTGTGACCCGTTTCCGGTCAAAAGGTAACTTAATAATCTCTTAATGGGCCCATTTAACCCAATTTTACATTGTGTTTACATGCTATTTATTTTACACATATATATAGTCACTCTTGCACAAGTGTGATTTATAACCATTTTTCTATCAAAAACACCTTTATCTTGTCTCCAAATACCAAATCAACAAATCCATTTAGATTTACATTTGTCACGTTACATTTTAAAAATATACTATTATTATTATTATTATTGTCATGACTAATTTCAAAATTAAGGAATATAATAAATCTTTAGTCGTCTTAAAAGTTATATCCTTTGAAAATGACTTAATATGTTCATTTTATTCTACTATTAATGGCATTTCATCATTAAACATTAGTTACGTATTTAAAAAGTATTTGGCCTTCCTGGAATGATGTAAACATGTGCTTTTAGCCTTATATAGCAAATACAAATCCTTGTGAATCATCTAAGTTTTATTTTTCTAATAGTAGTCCAACAGACATAAATAAAATGTAGCAGAAAATTAAATGAACTTTATTTATGTAAAAAGAATCATAAATAAGAGAACTAAGAGCTGGTAAAAAGACTCAATAATTCTTGTAGTTATGTGTGTTTGTGAGACGTTTATCATAACAATATTAAATTTCTAAAAGTAGTTACATATTTTAGATGTCTTTTCTAACGTACATAATTTAAATGTTTTTTACAAATCGAGTGGAGACTTTTCAGAAAACCATCGATCATGGAATTACATTCACCTTTACCCTAATCACGCTTAACTGTAGTGTTTTTCTCTTTTCTACATCCGTTACATCTAACACGCGTCGATAATATAAGATCGACATTCTTAACAAGCCCCAACATTTCTCGATCACAACGGATACCGGATATACATGGTGTTATATCAAAAGGATACGATGCTACTTATCAAAAACATACCATGTTACTTTTCTTTTCAACAAAAAAGGTACCGTCATATTCACATTTGTAGTACTAAAAAATAAGATTTAAAGTTGTTGCCAAACAACTCAAATAGTCAAAATAAGCATGTAAAAGTAATGATCCAAAATTTGAAAGTGAGTTCAGAAAAGCATCCCTAGAAACTACAAACCAGACAAAAACCATTGCCTTTCAAAACATTATTATCATGTTCCACCATTATAACTTGTTATAGTATTCTAAACATTTTCTTTTATAAATTAAAATACCTATAACTTGTAGTTCTTATAATAGATTTTTCTTTACGCCATACACTTTTTTTAAACACAAAACCCTAAATTTCACATGCTGCTTAGATTGTGTGATTTGAACTTGCGTCACTTGTATGGAGCTAAACGCCTGGTGCCCCTATAAAAATAATAGATAACAATAGTGGTAATAGTTAAAAGTTATAAAATAAGTTTTCTTTTTGGAACGACCAACAAAAGTCAAATCATCAAGGTAAACCCAATAACAATAGATCACTCATGCAGACAATGTTGATGAATGCCACACAGTGGTAAGACTTCTGGCTAAAAAAAACAATTTCACTCCAAACGAGACTCAAAATCTCCGTGTTGAAAGGTCACATGAGTGACATGGTTAAGTTATACTACAAAGGCTCCTAACTGTAAGAAGGCTTTATAGAGTGACAAGTGTCCAATAACCTGAAACCTAAACCCACTACACTACCACCCAAAACTTAAACACCCAACCCCACCACACCACCACCCAAAAACTTTTAAGGGGCAGGAGGGGGCGGCCGACCCCCTGAACTTTTCGCTCAGTAATGGAGAGTATGTAGTTTTCCTATAGAAATTTTTGGGTATATACGTTTTCGACCCCCCGGTTTTATATAAATTTTTAGGTCCGGTGACCCCCCCTCCCCCACGGTCGAAAATCTTAAGCTTTGCCACTGTACAAAGACACAATGTATCACAGAAGATGACACAATGTCGATGAAAAAAGACACAATGACGCAAATATAGAAAAGACACAATGACGCAAATATAGAAAAAACACAATTATAATAAATAAAAATTCAAAAATCTACAACCTATAAATCCAAAAGTGAAAACCTAAAATCTCACATCGTAGAGTTCAATGAAACGGTTTCAATGCCGCTTGAATGAGGTCAGTCGGAGTACGTTGATACCTTTTATACAACTTCTTATTTTTAGGAGACTTTGTATTTGATACTAAACCATTATATTATACTAGACTCGTTTGATTATCAATTTTTTTTCAAATAACTATCATATATATTTATTTATAACAATATGTCCTTTTCAAATAATAATTACTCATAATACATAACACTATGAAAACTTTTTTGTTTAAAACTAAAAAAATTGCATTATCGTGTACATCATTTGTTCACAATGAAACTTAAACCATTTAAAATGACTCTATTTCAACCCTATTGTACCATTGCATGCCCATTGGTAATTCTAAGAGTACACGATAATGCAATTTTTTTAGTTTTATTTAAAGAAAAAAAATCCTATGTTTTTTAATTATTTTTTGATACGTTTAATAATTAACAAAACAAGAAATTTGCCGAATCATACTCATACTTTTAAAACATTACAATTTCTTAAAACAAAACAAAATCAAACATAAACAAGTAAGATATTACAAGATTCCGACAATTATACAATTAAAAAAAAAAAGAAAAGAAAAAAAAAGAAAAGAAATGAAAGTAAGTTTTGCATATCATTTTGTGTTTGTTTGCTTGTAAGAAGGGCAATAGGTCATGAAGCTAACTACTCCTCTACATATATCATAATCATATATACATATAACATATACATATATAAATATATATATATATAGGGGAGGGTTATATAGAAAACCCTATATATATGAAAAACCTTAGAAAACCCAACCTCCCGACATTTTTTTTTTTTGAAAAAATTAACACATGTAATATACATGTTTTTAAGAGTTTTGGGCCAAAAAAATCAAAAAAGCGCCGAGGGGATCTTTTAAAAAAAAAAAAAAAATTTCAGCAAATTCTGACATTTTTGACTAACACATGTTAGTCGACCGGACATGGCTGAAATTTGTTTATTTTTTTTAAAAAAATCCCTTCGGCGCTTTTTTGTTTTTTTTGGACCAAAACACTCTAAAACATGTATATTACATGTGTAATTTTTTTCAAAAAAAAAAAATGTCGGGAAGTAGGGTAAAAATGGGTTCCCATTTGGGTTTCCAGAGTTTTCTAAGAATTTGAGGGTTTTTTATCTATCTTTATCCTATATATATATACACTCTCATGTGCATATATCCATATATCTACTCCATTAACCAGTGTATTAATGGAGAAAGCAAGAGATCTCTGCAACTTCTGACCTAAGTAAGGAATTTTCTCCACTCTCTTCCTTCTATTTTGCTTCTCCTAGGGTTTTGAACCTTCACCAGCTCCATCTGCACTTCAAATTGCTCCAAATTTCACTTCCTACACATATATACAACCACTTGTATGTATAACTTCATGTATTGAAGTTTGAAATCGAACACGTTCGTTGCGGTTTCCGTTTTAGGTTTTAAAGTTACGGATCAGGTTTATGAGATCTGTAATTTGCTATATTTAGATAATAAGTTGTTAGTTTGTTAACTTAATGTTAGTTATACTTCAAAATCTTTGTAATAACATGATAATATCTGCAGATTTTATCATTTTATGAATGTGTTACCGATTTAGACTCTACGTTGACTTTTACTGTGTGTTTTGAGGCTGTACTGTGTGTGAATTTGAATTTGGAAGAGTAGATGAGGTTTTTCAACATTTTTTAGCAGATTAGGGTTTATACATTGGGGATATGGCGTTTGGGAGGCATGAGAGGGTTCAGTTTAGTAAAATCTATTCGTTATCGTGTTTTCGGCCTTCGACTAGAGATGAGCATGGTCAGATTGGACAGAAAGGTTATTCTAGAGTGGTGTATTGTAATGATGTTGATAATCCGGAGGCGGTTCAGTTGAGATACCGTGGGAATTATGTGTCGACGACCAAGTATACGGCGGTTAATTTTTTACCGAAGTCTTTGTTTGAGCAGTTTCGGCGCGTTGCGAATATTTACTTTCTTGTTGTAGCTTGTGTTTCGTTTAGTCCGTTGGCGCCGTTTCGAGCTTCTAGTATTCTTTTTCCTTTGTTGTTGGTGATTGGGGCAACTATGGCAAAGGAAGGTGTGGAAGATTGGAGACGCCGGAAACAGGTACATAGCTATTTTTTTTTTTGGAATCTGTCTATTAGGTTTATAATTTTGATAAAATGTTAATTTATCTGCATTATGCCTACTTTTCTTTGTATGCCCAAAATGGAATAATTAGGGGAAAATGTCTTTGAAATATTTTTTGTCAAAATTTTCTAAAATCTTTGTTTTTAGTGTATTTATTTGAAACCATGATTGCAATAAATACATTATATGGTATACCCTGTGGATTCCATACATAATTGATAGCATCAGAATTGGGATGCGAACCCGAGGGGCTATCAGACTGGTGTTGAAACTTGTAGTATAAGATCATAGCATGAATAACTTTCACCCCCTAGCAAAAAAAGAAAATAATAATATTAACATAAAATAATTATTAAAATAATTCTGAGTTTTATCAATTTCAGGACATAAAGGCGAACAATCGAAAGATCCACGTTTACAGAGACCACTCATTTTCCGAAAGAAAATGGAAAGATTTACGTGTTGGTGATCTTGTTAAGGTCCACAAAGACGAATATTTTCCAGCAGATCTTCTTCTCCTTTCATCAAGCTATCCCGACGGGATTTGTTATGTTGAAACCATGAATCTCGATGGTGAAACGAATCTGAAATTAAAACACGCATTTGATTTCACTGCTTCCTTACAAGATGACGACTCATTTCGCCAATTCAAAGCAGTGGTCAAATGTGAAGATCCAAATGAGGATTTATACTCGTTTGTTGGGAACTTAAGCTACAATAATAATCAGCATCCACTTTCACTTCAACAAGTTCTGTTAAGAGATTCAAAGCTTAAAAACACTGAATACGTTTACGGGGTGGTTATTTTCACTGGGCATGATACTAAAGTCATGCAGAATGCTACAGATCCACCTTCTAAAAGAAGTAAAATAGAAAGAAGAATGGACAAAATAATCTACATTCTCTTCAGCACTTTGATTTCTATATCTTTCATTGGGTCAATCTTTTTCGGGATAAGAACCAATAGAGATTTGAACAATGGAAGTTATAGAAGATGGTATCTTGAACCAAGTCGTACAACTGCTCTTTACGACCCAAATAGGCCCACATTAGCTGCATTACTACATTTCTTAACAGGCCTTATGTTATACGGCTATTTAATTCCGATATCACTGTATGTATCCATTGAAATGGTAAAGGTGTTGCAGAGTGTATTCATAAATCAAGATCAAGACATGTACCATGAAGAAACAAACAGACCAGCGCGTGCACGAACGTCAAATTTGAATGAAGAATTGGGTCAGGTTGATACGGTTTTGTCTGATAAAACTGGTACTCTAACCTGCAACTCAATGGAGTTTGTTAAATGCTCGATAGCAGGCATTTCTTATGGTCGTGGTATGACAGAAGTGGAATTAGCTCTGGCAAAAAGGAAAAATGTGGAGCAGCCTGATACTGGTAATACCTCAAACATATCAGATGATCATGCTGTGAAATCACGGAAATCAGTTAAAGGTTTTAACTTTTGGGATGAACGGATTATGGATAGTCAATGGGTCAATGAACCTAACTCGGATGTTATACAGAAGTTTTTTAGAGTATTAGCTATTTGCCATACAGCTATACCTGAAGTTAATAGAGACACCGTTGAGCTTTCATATGAAGCTGAGTCACCAGATGAAGCTGCTTTTGTCATAGCTGCTCGAGAAGTTGGTTTTGAGTTCTTTCAAAGGACACAAACAAGCATCTCTTTGCATGAATTTGAGAATGGAAAGACGGTTGACAGGTGAGATAATAATTTTTTTTCCATATATACTTGTTTGATATTTTTCTTTCAATGCTCTTTATGTGGATATAAGAGCTGCTAAGGAGAAGCCAGTTGCTTGACTTGCATAATTTTAGAATGCTCTTTTGTCCAGGCCCTTTTTTTTTTTTAAAAAGAGAGCCATTTTCGTCCCTGAGGTTTGGCCAATTTTGCGACTTTCATCCAAATGTTTGTTTTTTCGCATCTGGATCCAAAAGGTTTAAAATCTTTCCGTTTTCATCCAGCTCGTTAACTCCATCCATTTTTCTCCGTTAAGTTAGGGGTATTTTCATCTTTTTTGTTAACTTAAAGGGCAATTCGGTCTTTTAAATACTTGTACATAAAGTGAAAAAAAGACCGAATTGCCCTTTAAATTAACAAAAATGACGGAAATACCCTGACTTAACGGAGAAATATAAATGGAGTTAATGAGCTGGATGAAAATGGCAAGATTTCAAACCTTTTGAATCCAGATGCGAAAAAACTAACCTTTGGATGAAAGTCACAAAACTGGCCAAACCTCAGGGACGAAGTGGCATTTTACTCTTTTAAGAAATATCTAGTGAGTCTATGACGCTTACAAAAGTTATATTTCAATGATTATCCAAGTGTTTCAACGAAATGATTTAAGAAGTTTGGTTTCACCGTTTTAGTCCTTTTCTTTTTCCAGGTCATATGAGCTTCTTAATATGATAGAGTTCAGCAGTGCTCGTAAGAGGATGTCAGTGATCGTTCGAAATGCAGAAAATCAGCTCATATTACTTTGCAAGGGTGCTGACAGGTGACAACTGACACACACACACACACACATATATATATATATATATATATATATATATTTAGACTGTAACCACTCACAATTAAAAACTGTTAATTTACATTATTTTTTGAATTCATTCAGTGTCATGTTTGAAAAACTCTCCAAAGAAAGTCAATCATTTGAAGATCAAACAAAGAATCATATCAACAAATATGCCGAGGCCGGTTTACGAACTTTAGTAGTTGCATATCGCCCTCTTGATGAAGTAGAATATAAAACATGGGAAGAAGAATTCTTAAAAGCCAAAACTTCAGTTTCACTTGATCGGGACAGTTTGATAGATGCTGCTGCTGAGAAGATAGAACGGGACTTGATTCTACTTGGTGCTACAGCAGTTGAGGACAAACTTCAAAAAGGGGTATGCATAAAAAGTCAACTTTTGTCCTCATACTCTATTATTATTCTGGAAACTAGAGGTGGCAATGCTGACCGCTTGCGTATGAAGGGGGCCGTTCAGGTTATTTTATCTCTAATGGGTCAAGTGGCTAAAATAAGAGTAAAATGTCATTTTCGTCCCTGAGGTTTGGCTAGTTATGCGACTTTTGTCCAAAGGTTTGTTTTTCCGCATCTGGATCCAAAAGGTTTGAAATCTTCCCATTTTCATCCGACTTGTTAACTCCATCCATTTTTCTCCGTTAAATGAGGGGCATTTCTGTCTTTTAGACATTTTTATGAAAATAAAAAAAACTATTAAGAAATAAAGATCCACCTCTGTGGACTTTCTCCCCACCCAAACCCTTTAATCATCACAAAAAAAAGTCTAAAAAGACGAAAATACCCCTGACTTAACGTTAAAAAATGGATGTAGTTGACGAGTCGGATGAAAGTGGCAAGATTTCAAACCTTTTGGATCCAGATGCGGAAAAACAAACCTTTGGACAAAAGTCGCAAAAAGAGCCAAACCTCAGGGACGAAAATGGCATTTTACTCCTAAAATAAGAAAAATAGTTTAAAAGGAAACATGTCAAACACGTGTCGTCCATACTCCATAGTGTATTTTATTTGCACAAAGCATCATAAATCATTTTATTCAAAAGATACGATTGTTTTCGAATATTTGACACACTATTTATTCATTAAAAATATAATTTATACTCGAGAAGTGTTTCGGGTCAACCCAACTAGGCCCTACCCGTAAAATTTCCTGTTTCGGCCCCTTACCCAACCCGCATGACTAATCCATTAAAAAAAGTACTATGGAAAGATTACCAGTTTTGTAATGATATCTAACATGCTACTTATATATAAAATGTTAGTAAAACCTAACTTCACTCAACAATGTTATGTTGGTTAAAGGTTCCTGAATGCATAGAGAAACTTGCAAATGCTGGAATTAAGATTTGGGTGTTAACTGGTGATAAGATGGAGACTGCAATAAATATAGGGTATGACCACATACTTAGTTTACATAATGTTTGATTTATTTTCTACAAATTAAATCATCGGCTTTTACTCTTTGACATGGACAGGTATGCTTGTCGATTACTAGCCCAAGGAATGAAACAAATTGTGATCACATTAGATTCTCCGGATATTAAGTCCTTAGAAAAGCTAAGAGACAGAGAGGCCATCGCTAAGGTACAGTTCTTGTATGAATTAGTTACGGTTTGAGTAAAATGCCATTTCCGTCCCTGAGGTTTGGCCATTTTTGCGACTTTCGCCCAAAGGTTTGTTTTTCCACATCTGGATCCAAAAGGTTTGAAATCTTGCCATTTTCATCTAGCTCGTTAACTCCATCCAATTTTTTCCGCTAAATCAGGGGTATTTCCATCTTTTTGGCTAATTTAAAGGGCAATTCGGTCCTTTTCATTTTATGTAAAAAGACAGAATACCCCTGAAAAAGACCGAAAGTTAACAAAAAAGATGAAAATAACCCCGACTTAACGGAGAAAAATGGATGGAGTTAACGAGCCGGGTGAAAATGGCAAGATTTCAAATCTTTTTGATTCAGATGCGAAAGAACAAACCTATGGATGAAAGTCGCTAAACTGGCGAAACCTCAGGGACGAAAATGGCATTTTACTCATACGGTTTTAATTTGTTAATTGTCATATTCACTTGGTAAATATTTTAGAAATATGGTTCTTTGTAGGCATCTAGAGAAAGCATAGAGAAGCAATTGAGAGAAGGAAGATCACAGATTGATTTAGCTAGATCTAAAAGTAGCTCGGTTTTGTTTGCTTTGATAATTGATGGGAGATCCTTAGCTTTTGCTCTTGATAAAAGTCTTGAAGAGTTATTTTTAAAAATCGCAGTTGATTGCTCATCTGTCATTTGCTGCCGTTCTTCCCCTAAACAAAAAGCACTTGTAAGTAGTTTCTTGAGTAAAATGCCATTTTCGTCCCTGAGGTTTGGCCAGTCTTGTGACTTTGGTCTAAAGGTTTGTTTTTCCGCTTTTGGATCCCAAAGGTTTGAAATCTTGCCATTTTCATCCGGCTCGTTAACTCCATTCATTTTTCTCCGTTAAGTCGGGTATTTCCGTCTTGTTTGTTAACTTAAAAAGACGAAAATACCCCTGACTTAACGGAGAAAAATGGATGGAGTTAACGAGCCGGATGAAAATGGCAAGATTTCAAACTTTTTGGATCCAGATGCGGAAAAACAAACCTTTGGACGAAAGTCGCAAAACTGGCCAAACCTCAGGAACGAAAATGGCATTTTACTCTAGTTTCTTATGTAATCTTCAGTTTTTATTATCTACTTTTTGTTAATGGACTTAATGTTAATGTAAACTTACGTAACTTTTGACCCATGCAGGTTACTAAGATGGTCAAAGAAGGTACAAGAAAGACAACATTAGCAATTGGCGATGGGGCAAATGATGTTGGGATGCTTCAAGAAGCGGATATTGGTGTTGGAATTAGTGGTGCAGAAGGAATGCAGGTTTCTTTTTTCATTTTCTTTAATATTGTTTTGAGTTTTCGGTATTTTCAGTTATAACCGATGATTCTTTACTTTTATGAATTGCAGGCTGTGATGGCAAGTGATTTTGCAATAGCTCAATTTCGATTTCTTGAACGATTATTATTGGTACATGGACATTGGTGTTACAGGCGTATAGCTATGATGGTAGAAGCATATTTCATTATCTTTTTCTTTATTAAAAACATTAAGTATGTCACATAAGTAGAAATTAAATGATATATTTGTTTTTTGAATCCAGATATGTTACTTCTTCTACAAAAACATTGCTTTCGGGTTCACACTTTTATGGTTTGAAGCCCATGCTTCTTTCTCTGGCCAACCCGCTTACAACGATTGGTACATGTCATTCTACAATGTTTTCTTCACCTCACTTCCTGTCATTGCTCTTGGTGTTTTTGATCAAGATGTGTCCGCACGACTCTGTCTAAAGGTAATACTTTATCATGTTTTTCTGATTATCTAAAATCACATACTTTTAAAACAGTTAATAGTACTTATTAAGTTTTATAAAATACAAGCTACATGAAAAGACAGCGTACCTGACCCGTAATTCAAATTTGTCAGTACCCATTGCTATATCAAGAGGGAGTGCAAAACATCCTCTTCAACTGGCCAAGAATCCTCGGATGGATGTTCAACGGTGTTCTAAGTTCCATGATCATCTTCTTCATTTGCAAGAACTCCACAATCCACCAAGCTTTCCGTGAAGACGGCCACGTCATCGATTACGAAATCCTCGGTGTCCTAATGTACACTTGTGTAGTGTGGGCTGTCAACTGCCAAATGGCGCTATCCATAAACTACTTCACCTGGATTCAACACTTCTTCATCTGGGGCAGTATCTTCTTTTGGTACGTATTTCTAGTGATATACGGGTACATAAACCCCCTATGGTCAACAACAGCTTACCGGGTGTTTGTGGAAGCGTGTGCACCGAGCCCGTTTTATTGGATGACCACTTTCTTGGTGGTTGTGTCGACCCTGTTACCTTATTTTCTTTATAGAGCTTTTCAAACGCGGTTTCATCCAATGTATCATGATGAGATTCAAAGAAGACGGTCGGAAGGTTGTGAGGAGGTGAGTCCTGGTGAGTTGCCAGGTAGGGTGAAGGATAAAATGGACCATTTGAGTGAGAGGATGAAGCACAGCCACAGGGAAATATAGGGTTGGGTTTTGTTTGTTTACTTGTGAGATTACCAACATAGCCTGCTGCTATCATGTATGCTAATATGTAAAATGTAAATGCTAGTGTATATATTACTAGTAATTAAACGTGATCCATGTTTTTCACTACAAGTGGTTATGGATCAATTCCAAGTCTTTACATCAATACGTCACCACAATAAAGGGATATTGAATTTGAGTGGGACAATATTCCAAGATAAAGACATTAGGCCCAAAAGAACTAAAGAAGCACGTTAACAGGCCAAACTAGGCCCGTTTCGTATTTGTAAAAATGGTTCCTGAACCTGGTTTGTCCGAACCCGAACCGCTAGTGAAACCGGTTTGGCAAGAACTGGTTAGTGTTTAACCCTAATCAGCGGAGGGAGCTCAAGGTGAGCTTTTAGCTCGTTTAATATTGCTCTCAAATTACCTTGAGCTGAGCCATGCCGAACTCAGGCTCTTGGGCTTTAATTTAGAGCGAGCTTGATCTCAAAATAGTAAGCCCGAACCAAGTCGAGCTTCATAAAAGCATGACGAGCCGATCTCGAGCCTAGTTAGTCTCGGGCTCGGCTTGTTTACACCCCTAATCATGAGCCACACCTCGTCTTATCCAACTTGATCCAAATTTGCAAAACATGACGAACTCGTTAGATAGGGTTAGAGACCGTAGTCTCTGGACCACCATCTCAAGTCAGTATTGGATTCCACCATCAATAAGTATTTGTGTTTATAAGAGTGGTAGTGTATAGAGATAGTTTGGGAAGGAAGAATAACATGAGTTTAATCCTAATGGGCCACCTCCAACTTGGTTTGCCAAGATTGGAATTGTATGAATTGAGTTATCATATTAGACTATGGTCATTTTGGAGGGTGCCTCTACAAGTCCCCTAGTCCGGTATAATGTAGCTCAACAATATAAAACGTTTGAAAACTTCCCGACATGAAACAATGAATAGGGAATCATACATACATGAGATGTGAAGGAGCTACAACTTTTGAAGCGAAATGGCTGAAAGATTTAGTGGTATAGATTAGGAGACATGTTTCAATAAAATGGCCCAAGTAATAAGATACTACTATACTAGTCTTCAACACACTTTGTGAAGATGTAAGTTAAAGAATGAAGAACACTTTCTTAATGTTACACCTAGATCATATTTGAAAGTAAAGGGTAGGAAAGGGTATTATAAACTAAACAAGCCCTACCAAGAAAAAAACCAACAATAAAACTTTAATCAAAATGTCATTCCATTTAGCATCATAATGTAATGGTCTTATTGTCAAGGTCTGAAAAGACAATAAATGGTAACGGCAAAGTCTAGTAGGCAAAAAAAAAAGCTTGGGATTGAAACCAAGAATTTTGTCAGGCCACACGAACCAAAAACGTAATTATCATAAGTTGTTTTTATTAATTCACCTTTTTTTCTGTTTAACAAGATAAACATCCTCAATCAGTAAACAAGTCAAAGTTATCATCATCACGTGTCATCGTATTAGTACATAACGTTTGTCTCTCACAAATACGATGTAAGTTCAAATCCTTATGTAAACAAGATAAGATCGTATTTAGGTATAAAAGTTATTGCATAAAGGATATTGGATTCAAATAACCTCAACTTTCATCATTTGCATATAATACTCCCAACTTACGAATTGTATCACGCCAATCCCAACTTTAAACTTATTTTTCTGTGTTACTCCCAAACTAACTGAACCCTAGCCCAATTAGTTTTTTTTGCTGATGTGTCATATGACCAGACATTTTTGCTGACGTGACATCTGACATGGAACTTTTGCTGACGTGGCACTTGATTAGTGGCATGGCATCTGACGTCAACTAACTAGGTTAAGGTTCAGTTAATTTGCGAGTGCCAGAGGAAAATAAGTTGAAAGTTGAGAGTGTTGCGATGCAAATGAAAAATTAAGAATGTTATCGACCAATTGCTAAAAATTAAGATTATTTAAATCCAATATCCGTTTCTAAATAAAACTCCAACAATAACCCATATACCATAAATACCATAGTGTCTCCTCTAAGAAGCCAACATATGTCATTTCTATGGCTTGCCACCATCGTTCGGACCTTCATGGGCATATGGGGTTACTATTTACTTGTCAATACCAATACCAATTATTGTTGATGGTGACGTAGAGATAACGGTAGTTAATGTTTGTTTAGACACGTAGGCAAATATAGCATTAACTGACTTTTGTCACAACAATGTCAAATGTTGGTAACCAATTATATAAATGAATCTGATTGGGTACCAACTACAAAACGAATCATGTTGCTACACGTGTGGTGTGCGGTTGCAGCAGATAACTGATTTTAAATTTTTGGGTGGTAGTATGTATGGACACCTCACAACAATCAATACATTTCTTGTATTTGATATTGTAATTTATATGTATCTACATTTCTTGTATTAAACAAAGGTTATTAATTTGTTATCTTACTAAAGCGTAATAAAATTTTTTAATTGTTTAATTAAGTGCCTATGATTCAAGAGCTTAACGAAGTTAAAGTTGTGTTTCCTAAATAATAACATAACTAGTATTTAGAATCATGAGGCCAAGCGTAACGCAGTATTATAGAAGCGTGAAGGAGCTTGATAATGCCCTAAACACTGTCCCCTAGGTATTATAGGGGCACGAAGAAAGAGGGGCGGGGAATTCTAGTACAAGACCATCCGTAATGGTTCATGCTCCTTAAGGGGCATTTTTTTCCACATCAGCATCATAACGCCCCTTTAAAAAATGTGTAATGGTTAACGCTCATTAATGTCCTTTCAATCATTACATGCTGTTTTGTTCTCTCTATTGGGCATTATACTAGAACAAACGTCCCTCCCTCTTCATGCCCCTATAACGCCTAGTGGGACAGTGTTGGTGGCTTTATCAAGCCCCTGGAATGCCTCAATACGCATGACCTAATGCCCAACGGAGAGAAAACAAAACGGAAAGTAATGATTGAAAGGGAGTATTAAAGAGCGTTAACCATTACACATTTTTTTAAAGGGGTATTATAATGCTGATGTGAAAGAAAATACTTCTTAAAAAACATTAAGCATTAGAGATAGCCTGATAGAAATCACTAAGCTGGATTATAAAAAGCCAGTTTCATAATACTATCATATTTGTTATTTTGATATAGACACAGTTGACAGAGATATTATTGAATATATCAAATTTTAATACTACACATAAATAACACAATTAAAATTCATTCTAAATAAAATATAAACAAGAAATTGATCACGTTCCTCTCTATATAAATACCCAATCTCTCTTGTCTCCTTCCATTCATCAAGGCTCAAGGTCTCTTTCAACTCAAAAAACAAACAATTTCCTACAAAATTTCATCAAAATGCAAAGTCAACAACTGAAAATGGAAGAAACTGGATTCGCTCCAAGCTTCAGTTGTTACTCTAATGACAATATAACATCTAGAGCGGTCGCAAAAGCGATCCATGAAGAAGAAGTAGCACGATTGCACGAAAATGGGGACATCTACGACGAGGATTTTGAATTCTCGTTAGTGTTAAGCGACGAAGAAAGCGATTCACAAGCTTGGACCGTTTTCAGTCATGACATTACGGGATCATTAGGGAAGTTGTTCATCAGTGAACAAGAAGATTCTTCTTCGTATACATCATCAGAAACCGATGAATCGGATAGTTCACATTTTAAAACTAAATGCAAGAAGAGTAGGTCTTTCGGGTCTGGATCGAAAAGGTGGATATTCCGGTATTTTCTGAGGCGGAGCAACAGCGAACGTAAGGAGCCGATGGTGAAGGAGGATAATCCGAAACAAAAACGTAATTCTGGCAGGCAGTGGGCAACGCATGAGCAATTTTACGTGCAAAAAAGAGCGGAAAATGAAGTTGAAAAGAGGAGATCGTATCTACCTTATAGGAAGGATCTTGTCAACGGAATGGGGAAAATGCTTCCATTTTGACACAATATATGAAAAAGCGAGAATCGAACGAATAAATTGCATGTGGTGTAGCGTTATTAAGGTGTGTAGAAAATGTGTCGCTCCCCATGTGGTTATGGAAGTAGAATTAATGAGTGTTAATTAGCCTTTAAGTAGTGGACTGGGCTGAAAGTTGGGCTGAATTGTCCTAGCTGTGTGTTGGGCATTTAACTTGCTATTTGGGTTGTAAGTTAACTTCAATTTGGGTTGTAAGTGAACTTTGAATTAACTTATTATTAATTAAGTGGTCCACTAGGTAACTACTAAACAATGTATTTCTTCAATTAAAAAAAGTTGTATGGTACGAAAAATAATTAATTAACCAATTAAGGGTGCAGATTGTAATATACTTATCTATGAAATCTAGAAATTGTAGTTAAAAAAACAGATTAAACAAGCAGAACAATCGCATTGAAGAATGAACAATGTTAATCCTCAATTGTTGTAGAACACTATAACTTACCATGTCTTTATTTTCATCATGTATGTACTCCCAATTACAAATAAATATGTTCCTAAAAAATAGTCATTTGATTGAAGATATAAAAGACAGTCAAACCAACAAATAAGTTTATTCCATTTAAAGAGTTAATTGCCAAAATCGTCCCTGAGGTTTGGGCACGTTTGCCATTTTCATCCAAAATGACACTTTTGTACCAAATTGCCCCCAAGGTTTGTAACTTTTTGCCATTTTCATCTAAAACACTAACTTAGTTTATTTTTCTGTTAAGTTGAGGATATTTGGATGAAACTGGCAAATATAAAACCACAGGGACGATTTTGGCAATTTACTCAAACCCTTTTATTTTTTTTTATTTAATTATTTTTGTTACATATATAATAAAAAAGAATATACATGGAGTTTTTAGAAAAAAAATAATAGTTTTGTCATATAATTTTTATAAATTTTCATCAAAATCACTAACTCAGTTTATTTTTTCTGTTAAGGTGAAGGATGTTTTAAATTTTATAAATTAAGACAGAAATTAATTTACAACTTCTATATATAAATCAGTTTTATAAAGAGAAAACGTCATTGGTGTGCAACACATAACAATCGATTACAACTTTTAGTATTTATCAGTTGCAGAGACAGAAAAAAATTGTAAAACGTTACATATTTTTAAATGTGTTGAGCACCTAGGAAATATGTTGGTAGAAATAAAATATTTATTTAATTAAGATTATGAGGGTAACTGACTAATACTTATTCTAAGTGGCTTGAGTAAAGAAGCTTTTGGTTCATAGCATTATAATTACAATTTGGTGGGTAATTTTAAGGTTTGGTAATGATACGTTGTTTGATAGAGTGGGGGGGGGGGGGGGGCACTGGCTTCTGTTTTTCCTTAGGAACGAATTTAAACAAGTAGAAGATGAATTACAAACTTGGTACATATGATAAGATTTTTTTATTTGATATTTTTCAATAAGGTCACCAACATTTTAGTTTTATAAAATTTAGAGGTTTAAGTAGATTTTATTTTTTTTTAAAACTGATCTATATAAAAAATTAGAAATTAATTTTTGTTTTAGTTTATAAACATCCTTCGCCTTAATAGAAAAATTAAGTTAGTTAGTGGTTGGATGAAAATTTATAACAATTATGTGACAAAGCTATTATTTTTTCAAATAAAAATTGCATGTATATTCTTTTTTATTATATATTTAACAAAATTAGTTAAATAAAAGAAATTTAAAAAAGTTTGAGCAAATTGCCAAAATCGTCCCTGTGGTTTTATATTTGCCAGTTTCATCCAAATATCCTCAACTTAACAGAAAAATTAAACTAAGTTATTGGTTTGGATGACAATGGCAAAAAGTTACAAACGTTGGGGGCAATTTGGTACAAAAGTGTCATTTTGGGCGAAAATGACAAACCTGCCCAAACCTCAGGGACGATTTTGGCAATTAACTCCCATTTAAATATTAATTTTATTGAAAATGAAGTTTTATTAAAAATAAAGTAGATTTTATCGACGTAAACAAATTTCACAAGTGTTTTGATATGTCGGAGTTTAAATGTACATGTACAAAACTCCTTCCATATCGCATTAGCAACTTCAACTAGTTGATTGTATTTATCAACATTCCTAAAACAATTATAAACACACAATGTATCCTATTATAGATATACTTAACTTGTAGTTTATCATGTTATCTTAATCGGGGAGCCCCAAAGAGGTAATGGCTTTGGCCCCTAATTCTCTACTCAATCACCGGTTCGACATTCTTGAAGAAGGAAACCCTGTACAACTCATCACAATTCTGACAATTCCTAAATCTTTAATCTCACACCTGATCCTGATTTTCCAATAAATCTTAAATCATCGTCGTCTTCCATTTAAATCGCTAAATGTAACATCCCAAATTTTTATATGAGTTTGTTATTTTATGAGGGACATTATGATAATTGAAAGATATAAAAAGAGAGACCCATTATGGGTGAATCATGGAAAAAGACTGCATGAGAGTTAATCCATTCTTGCATTTCACCAAAGTTAAAAGAGAAAGAAATGTTAGTTCTTGGATATTCAATCATGTTTAACTGATTTTCCCAATAAAATCTTAATCCACCGTCGTCTTTCATATGACAACTAATTTATGTGGGTTTTCAAGTTTAAACTCGGTTTTGGTTTGAGGTATATTTTCGATCAGGGCTTGATATTGTGATCTATTTATCAAGGTTTTGTATTTCGAATGGAATAAAATCATAAAGTCTTTAACTTGATAGGTTTACATATCATATTCACCATAACCGCCACATCAAGCTCATATTAGGGGTTTGCCAAATATGGACTTTGCGCTTTACTTTGCACGCACATAGTATATAGATTTCTCTCATAGTTTACGTTTCATAGTTTACACATGATTTGTAGGTTAAATTCATTGTTCTGATATGTTTAGTTGACTCTTTTTATTTTTTTTAGTATCGAACATCATTACTTTGAGTATGATCGGTGAATTGCAGGTTGTTGGAACGTGTTTTATTAGCATATGGACGCATTGAAAGAAAGTTAGGGGGAACATGAATCTGCTGTAAAACCTCTGTTCACATAAAGTTTTGGCTACGGAAAAATTAAGGGGACAATAATTTACGCCCTACCTGCTGTTATTTACGGTCCAACTAGGGTAACTTTGGATTTTTGACATATTTAAACCTAAACTTTGGGTTTTAAGATTACCTTCTTTTCCAATAGTTTTTGAATGATTCTAAGGAGTTTTCCAGGCCTCGAAGGTTCACAAATTATCATTCCAATAGAGCGTTTAATGTTAGCAAGAATTGAAAAACAAACCATGATGAGGCAAGGCTAAACTACAAATATCTTCTCTAGGTGAAGGATTTGTGTATGTGACTTGTTTTTAGTTTAACCTAGGGTTTGAGATTAAATTCTCAAACCCTTTAAGTTCCGATGGATTTAACTTGTTGTTTGAACATTTAAATGATTTAATTTTGTTTAAAGTTTTGATTTAATATCATTCGTTTCCATTCTTTTTTACATCATTAACAGTTTAGTATTGGGTTATGTTTTGCATTTTTGGATTGGTGATTGTGTAAATAAAAATTATTTAAATCCTGGTCCATTACCATCACTTGAGTTGAATCCTACACAAAGTCGCTCTTAACAACTTTCCACTAGGTTAAACTAGAATAATTGTTACTTTGCTAAACTTAAATCCCAGAGTGGGTCGGTTTTCTCACTATTGTTTACAATCAATCAACCAACTCGTTTTTATATGTGTTTTTGCAATCAAACCAAAATTCAAAGTTCACAAGTTAATTTAATTAATTAGATCTTGAATAGCACATTGCACCGATTCCTCGTGGTTTGACACCCTACTTACCCGTACTAGTAAAGGTTTTAAGGAACTGGTTTTAAACTTATTTTTGACCGACCTCATGATATCGATCAACACATAACTTAGTTTTCGCTTGACACATTGCGTGTGGTCATGCCCACACATTGTTGTCGCAAGCATAGTTTAGTGTATTGTTCCGATCCCAATGCAAACTCTGCCCACACGAAAAGGAACTTTGCGTGTGATTTAATCTTGAGCATAAAGTTTACTTTGCGCCAGGTTTACAAATAGATTGTTGACCGGTTTCCCATGTGAACCTTGCACAATTATCTAGAGCATTTAGGTTCCCTTTTGGAATTAATTATTAATAGATCACCGTTCAGAATAAATTTCTACATGCTAGTTTCTGGACACCTCTTTACATTACTAATATTCCAGGATCTAGCGAGTTTGACGGAGTTTTGGCCCTGATAGAACCAATTCGGTAGAATATTCTTGATAAGAAAGGAGTAGAAGCACCGAACAGGTTAATTTAAACTGGTTTCTATTCAATGTTTGAAGTTACAGAACCACGAAACCAATTGGACAGAGTTTCCCATCTGGGAACCAAAACTTGTCCAAATGAGAAGACCTCATCCATATTTTTAGGCAGCCCCATCCGCACATACCAGTAAGGACGGATGGGACTTTATCATGGATGCACCTAGGGACGGATTGGCCCTCTCGTGAGACATTTTGAAGTCCCATTCGTGTGAATGTGCCATTCGTATGAATGGTTATAGACATTACAAACCTGGTCCGTTTTCACACTAATCTATACAATATTCAACACACGCTCTATCTAGCTTTTTCGCATAGTGGCGGACATACAAAATATGCACCAACAATTACTGTTTTTGGAGCTGTGTGCATACTATTAAATTTCTTACAGTAAAGCTCTATGTTTCAAATGTAATATAGTTTGACAAAGTTTGCTACACTAACAATAAAGTTTTAAAATGCTAAAGTGATACAATATAAAGTGTTCATAGTATGTGTTTTGGTCAAAAATCAAGTAAGGATAATGCAACCAAATCTTTTGTTGTGAGGTGTGATGCTTGGATCTATGAACAATTGTATGAACAACTTGCAAATCAAATAAAGAGGCGACACAAGGATTTATACGAGGAAAAAGCCCTTGATCAAGAGTTGATCTCCGGCATAAAAAACCTTGGGTGATGGAAACTACCGATCACCAACTAGGATTAAACAGAAAAAAGGTTACAAGTCGGGATGAAAACAAGCTTGTTACAAGGATCACTAGTGTGCAAAAGTATTGAAGTGTACGAAATCGCCAAGTAAACTGTCGAGAGCTGTTCGAGAGTGTGTGTTTTTGCTAAAATTAGCCAAGTGTTCTAACTCAAGCTTGTTATCCCCTATTTAAAATTAGAAATAACTATACCAACTAACTATCCGCTAATTGTGCGAGTCTCCCACGATCTCCATAACGTTCACAAGGGCCAAGCACGTGCGGAATATTGAGGGAATATGCTCCACGAATATCGGTAAGACCAAGTCCATGCACATATTCATGCAAAACGAGTTCAAATACAAGGTGGACAATCATTAGTGTAAGGATAACAATGAGGATCCTGAATCCTGGTCCTGCAACACATTATGTGGATCCTGAATTCAAACAGAATTAAGGATCCGTGATCCTGGCAGTACTAGAGGATCCATGATCCTTAGGATTGGAAAATCCTCCCCTAACAATTACCCCCAAAATATAAGGAGTAAAGTGTAAATTAGCGAGTTATATTTTCTGATCTTATCCGCAACTAACTAACGGATATATAGCCATTACAATCTGACTAGCCGTTGCAATCATACGTCATTGAAGCGACATCCCTGCAGAATCATCATTATAAATTCAAGTTAGAGATAAGGATCAATGTGCATTTAAATTCGAGCGAGACTCCCTTTAAATCCTTATTCAAAGATTAATCAGGTATCTCTCTCTTCTCCCTTTCTCTTCATCTTCTTAATCTGTTCTTCTCCGAAACCTTTGAATCACGATGAAGTTACGATCATCCCCCGCCAAGGATCACCAAAAGGATAGTCCTTTGAAAAGTCAAGGGATTATCAAAGATTCTCCGAAGGAACGTTGCTGCTTTACTGATCCGGATATAGACCGGATTCGTCATTGCTTTCCGGCAGACTCTGTCTTCAAACCTTTCGACCCTACCGCCTCGAGTGACTTCGTTTCTGCAACTTGGGTTGCTTTTCCGGCCACCCCATTTCTAATAGGATACTCCTATCCTTTCCCTGCTTTTACCCAGTCTTTTTTCTCCCTTACCGGCATATCCTATATCCAGGCTATGCCAATGATGTGGAGGGTTTTATATACCCTTGAGAGAATCATTGAGCAGGAGGACATAGATTTGGGAATGTCGGAATTGGCCAAACTGTACAACCTTGTGAGCCATGGTTTACACCGCTTTCTATTCAAACACAAACCCGGTGAGGCACACCCGATCCTGAAGACCACCAAGAATGACACCAATTGGAAGAAGCGATTCTTCTTCGTTAGGAGGGATTCTATCCCGGATGGGAAGGATCTACCAAGAAAGTGGGCCACCCACGGTAGGATAGAGGATCCTTATAGAAGGATCATAGGATAACCTGTCTCTGCTGAGGATCACTAACCCCTTTTTGTATCTTTTATGCAGCTATATCTGTTTCTCACATCATTTCAACACCTGCAACCAAAGAGAGGGTCGCTGCTTTCCGGAATCTTGATCCTGCAATAAGATCATTTCAAGCAAACACCAAGGATTCTCAAGAAATATCCTCAGGCTCAGTCACAATGTCAAGTAAGTACCCGAGTTTATATATAATTAAATGTTCGAATGTAAATAAAACAAGAATACTTATCTATAGTTTTGTACTGGTAGGCGCTGGAAAATCCTAGGTCAGCCTCCCGCTTTAGTGTCAGTGATCTCAGCACTATGGCTCCCAGGTCTGGGAAGAAGAAGACATTTGCTAGCCCTAGTGCTCTAGTCCCCAAGCCTGTCACTTCCAAGGGGGGAAAGAAGAGAAAGGCCACTGAAGCTGACAATCTTGAAGGCCTGCCCCTAATCCGCCACCAGTTTCAGGAATACTTTGCTGATGTAAGGATCACCAACTTTGCTTCATTATCCTGCCCACTTGAGGATCACGGATCCTGAACTTTACCTTGTCTTTTTTGCAGAAATTCGCCGAGATCGAAATGCCGTTTGATGCATATGTTGAAGAGGCTGAGCAGAAGCATTTGAAGTTCCAGAAGTTCTTCCTGGCTAAGGATCAGACTATCTCTCGCCTTGAGAAGGATCTCGCTCTTGCAGAGCAGCAGGTGGTCATGGCCCAGATAAACGCTGATCATGAGAAGCATGAGGTGCTGGAGGATGCTAAAATCTCTGCCGCCATCACTATGTACAAGGTCAAGCTGCAAATGGCCCAGGAGGCTGAGGATCCTGACTTCGACAGGACCACTTGGGACAAGGAGGGCTGGAAGGCGAAGCTGGCTGAGCTAGATGATGAGAAGGAGGCTACTGAGGTCTTGGCGATTGAGGCGAGTGGCAGCGGGAAGGATCAGGCTGGTGATGCTGATGCTGGTGGTGATGCAGCCAAGGTTGGAGCTGCAGAAATGGGAGATGATGGATATTTCTAGACGTGGCCGGAGCCCATTTTTAGGATTTGAAAGTTTTTTGGTTAAGATGTTTTTATTTCAAACAACGATGGTCTGTATTAACTAAACAATAGTTATTAGGGTTGAGGATCATGGATCCTTTGAACAATAGGTAGGATAATAGGTGGTGGAGGGATCCTCTGTTTGGGGGATGAAACCACTTGTTATCCTGCCATCTCTTATTTCCTGCACTTTTAAGACCCGTTAACGATGGACACCCTTTGCCAACCCAAGTGGACGGGCCACATATTGCTGGTAGAAGCTTGGGTTAGCAATTTTGACAACCTTTAAGGGTTTAACTTTTGATGAATAAATAAAACTTTAATCTTTTGGCTATTTCTTGTGTTGTTATTCTTGTTAATTCTTCATTTCTCAACTGTTGTTATATACTTTCTTTGAATTCATAAGTAAAGAATAAAGGTTTAATAAATCATGTCAAAAAATTATAGGATATGATCAAGGATCAAATATCCTATAATCGATAAATTCGAGAAAGTAGTATAGTTTAAGGATCATAAATCCTGTTGTCAAAGGATAAGGGTCACTTATATAAATAGTGAATAAAATTAAAATAATTAAGGATCATACCTGAGAATCCAAGTTAGGATCCTAAACCTTTAACATTTGCAATTAGGATAACCAAAAGACAAACCTTAGTAGAAGGTAAGGATCAAGGATCCTTAGCTGTTTGACTTCAAAAACCTGAAATGGAATATAACTTGGGACTACGCTAATATAAGAGAAGAGTTAGCAACTGGGGACAAGCCCAATATACTGGGGACAAGCCCAAAAAACTGGGGACAAGCCAAAAAAAAACTGGGGACAAGCCCAAAAAACTGGGGACAAGCCCAAAAGATCTTGTGTAAACTGGAGTATGACCCTCACTGGTGACTATCCAAACTTAGTGACATGAAGATGCCAAAACCTTAGCTAACGTGAAAACGTTAGAAACCTTATGAACGGATGTATGGTATGTCTACCATTATACGTAGGATCCCGGATACAGCCAGTACAATGAAATTGTCAGCCCCTAAAGCGAGTACTGGTCCCATTGCCATGAACTGTACCAGGATCATCATGCGCTACTGGCGATACTGGGGACAGGCCCAACAAACTGGGGTCAAGCCCAAATAACTGGGGTCAAGCCCAAATAACTGGAGACTTCTGTGGATACTCAATCCTTCGTTAAGGATACATGAACCTTCTGCAAAACTCAAAATCAAGTGAAAGGAGGATAAAGGATCCAGGATCCTTTTCCTTGTATACAAGATAATTAAAGAATGAAATAGTTTGAGATTAGGTCATTACCAAAATGAGGATCATCCATCCTCTAAGGATCCTTCAAGGATGTGGATCATGAATATTGCTAAGGATCACAAATCCTTATTACATGAAGTACTTCTTCAGGTGGACAGCATTCTAAGCTCTTGGTAGCAAATCACCTTCCATTGTTAGCAATCGATATGCCCCCTTTCCTGCCTCAGCTTCGATCAGGTAGGGGCCTTCCCACTTTGGTGCCAATTTTCCATCAGCAGGATTTGTGGTATTCTGAAATGCTTTCCTTAATACCATATCACCAACTTGGAACTTCGTGATCCTGACATTCTTATTGTAGGCTCCAGCCATCCTTTGTTGATAACTAGCTATCCTTATCCTTGCCAAATCCCTAAGTTCTTCTATAGTATCTGTTTTGGTCAAAAATTAGGCTAAGATAATTTAACCACATCTTTGTTGTGAGGAATGATGCTTGAATCAATGAACAATATCAAGGATAACTCAGAAATGTAATGAACAAATGACACAAAGATTTATACGAGGAAAAAGCCCTTGATCAAGAGTTGATCTCCGGCACAAAAAACCTCGGGTGATGGAAACTACCGATCACCAACTAAGATTAATCAAAAGAAGTTTACAACTCGGGATGATAACAAGCTTGTTACAAGGATCACTAGTGTGCAATGTGCAAAAATGTATGAAATTGCCAAGTAGAGTTTGAGAGCTGATTGAGAGCTATTACGAGAGTGTGTGTATGCCAAAATTAGCTAAGTGTCCTCACTCAAGCTTGTTATCCCCATTTTAAATTAGAAATAACTAAATTAACAAACTATCCGCAAATTGTGCAAGCTCCCCACGATCTTCATGACGTCCACAAGAGCCAAGCACGTGCGGAATATTGAGGGAATATGCTCCAGGAATTTCGGTGAGACTTGGTCCATGCCTTTGCTCCTGCAAAACAAGTTTATGTACAAGGTAGACAATTGTTAGTATAAGGATAACAATAAGGATCCTGAATCCTGATCCTGCGACACCTACTGAGGATCCTTTATTCAAACAGAATTGAGGATCTATGATCCTAGCAGCATTTGAGGATCCGTGATCCTTAGGATTGGAAAATCCTCCCCTAACAATTGCCCCCAAAATATAAGGAGTAAAGTGTAAATTTGCGAGTTATATTTTCTTGATCTTATCCGCAACAAACTAACGGATATATAGCCGTTAAGATCTAACTAGCCGTTACCGATCATACGTCATTGAAGCGACATCCCTGCAGAATCATCATTATAAATTCAAGTTAGAGATAAGGATCAATGTGCATTTAAATTCGAGCAATACTCCCTTTAAATCCACATTCGAAGATCAAGCAGGTACTTCTCTCTCTCCTTTTCTCTTCTCATTCTTGCTCTCTTCTTTCTTTATCAAAATCTCTGAATCACAATGAAGTTACGATCATCCCCTGCTAAGGATCATCAGAAAGACAGTCCTTTGAAGAGCCAAGGGATCATCAAAGATTCTCCAAAGGAACGTTGCTGCTTTACTGATCCGGATATAGACCGGATTCGTCATTGCTTTCCGGCAGACACTGTTTTTAAACCTTTCGATCCTACCGCTCTGAGTGATTTCGTCCCTGAAACATGGGTTGCTTTTCCGGCTACCCCATTTCTGATCGGATACTCCTATCCTTTCCCTGCTTTCACCCAGTCCTTCTTCTCCCTTACCGGCATATCCTATGTTCAGGCAATGCCAATGATGTGGAGGGTTTTGTATACCCTTGAGAGAATCATTGAGCAGGAGGATATAGATTTGGGAATGTCTGAACTTGCTGAACTGTATAACCTTGTGACCCATGGTTCACACCGCTTTCTATTCAAACACAAACCCGGTGAGGCACACCCAATCCTGAAGACCACCAAGAATGACACCAATTGGAAGAAGCGATTCTTCTTCGTTAGGAGGAATTCCATCCCGGATGGGAAGGATTTACCAAGAAAGTGGGCCACCCACGGTAGGATAGAGGATCCTTAAAGAAGGATCATATGATAACCTATTTCTGCCGAGGATCACTAACCCCTTTTTGTATCTTTTGTGCAGCTATACCTGTTTCTCACATCATTTCATCTCCTGCAACCAATGAGAGGGTTGCCGCTTTCCGGAATCTTGATCCTGCAATAAGATCATTTCAAACAAACACCAAGGATTCCCAAGAAGTATCCTCAGGCTCCGCTACAATGTCAAGTAAGTATCCGAGTTTGTATATAATTAAATGTTGAAATGTAAATAAAACAAGAATACTTATCTGTTGTTTTGGATTGATAGGTGCTGGGAAATCTTCGAGGTCAGCCACCCGCTTCAGTGTTACCGATCTTACTGCTGTTGCTCCCAGGTCTGGGAAGAAGAAGACTGCTGCTAGCCCAAGTACCACAGTCCCCAAGCCTGTCACCTCTAAGGGGGGAAAGAAGAGAAAGGCCTTCGAAGCCGACAATCTAGAAGGCCTGCCTCTTATCCGCCACCAGTTCCAAGAATACTTTGCTGATGTAAGGATCCCTGACTATGCTTGATTATCCTGCCCATTTGAGGATCACGTGATCCTGAACTTTACCTTGTCTTTTTGCAGAAATTCGCCGAGGTCGAGATGCTGTTTGATGCATATGTTGAAGAGGCCGAGCAGAAGCATCTGGAGTATCAAAAATTCTTCCTGGCTAAGGATCAATCTATCTCTCGCCTTGAGAAGGATCTGAACTTGGCAAAGCAGCAGGTGGTCATGGCCCAGATAAATGCTGATCATGAGAAAGCTGAGCTGCTGGAGGATGCTAAAGTCTCTGCTGCCATCACCATGTACAAAATCAAGCTACAAATGGCTCAGGAGGCTGAGGATCCTGACTTCGACAGGACCACTTGGGACAAGGAGGGCTGGAAGGCAAAGCTGGCTGAGCTAGAGGATGAGGAGGAGGCTACCGAGGTCTTGGCGATTGAGGCAAGTGGCAGCGGGAAGGATCAGGCTGGTGGTGATGCTGCCAAGGTGTGAGCTGCAGAAATGGGCGATGATGGATATTTCTAGACGCATCCGGAGCCCATTTTTTTAGGATTTGAAAGTTTTTTGGTTGTGATGTTTTGAAACAATGATGGTTTGTAATAACTAAACAATAGCTATTAGGGTTGAGGATCATGGATCCTTTGAACAATAGGTCGGATAATAGGTGGTGGAGGGATCCTCTATTTGGGGGATGAAACCACTTGTTATCCTACCATCTTTTATTTCCTGCACTCTCAAGACCTATTAACAATGGACACCCTTTGCCAACCCAAGTGGACGGGCCACATATTGCTGGTAGAAGCTTGGGTTGGCAATTTTGACAACCTTAAAAGGGTTTAAGTTTTGTGAATAAATAAAACTTTAACTTTTTGGCTATTTCCCGTGTTGTTATCCTTGTGAATTCTTTATTTTTCTACTGTTGTTATTCACTTTCTTTGAATTTGTAAGTAAAGAATAAAGGTCTAATAAATCATGTTTAAAAGTTTTAGGATATGATCAAGGATCATATATCCTATAGTCGACAAATTCAGAAAAGTTATGTAACTTAAGGATTATTAGTTCTGTTGTCAAAGGATAAGGGTCATTTATATGAATAATGAATAAAATCAAAGTGATTAAGGATCATACCTGAGAATCCAAGTTAGGATCCTAAACCTTTAACATTTACAATCAGGATAACCAAAAGACAAACCTTAGCAGAAGGTAAGGATCAAGGACCCTTAGGTGTTTAACTTCAAAAACCTGAAATAGGACATAACTTGGGACTAAGCCAAATATAAGAGAAGAGTTAGTAACTGGGGACAAGCCCAACAATTCTAGGGACAAGCCCAATATACTGGGGACAAGCCCAAGGGATAACTGGGGATAAGCCCAAAGGATAACTGGGGACAAGCCCAAAGGATCTTGTGTAAACTGGAGTATGGCCCTCACTGGCGACTATCCAAACTTGAGCGACATGAAAATGCCGAAACCTTAGCTAACGTGAAAATGTTAGAAACCTTAGGAACGGATGTATGGTACGTCTACCATTATACGTAGGATCCCGAATACAGCCAGTACAAGGAAATTGTCAGCCCCTAAAGCGAGTACTGGTCCCATTGCCATGAACTGTACCAGGATCATCGTGCGCTACTGGCGATACTGGGGACAGGCCCAAAAAACTGGGGTCAAGCCCAAATAACTGGATACTTCTGTGGATACTCAATCCTTTGTTAAGGATACCTAAACCTTCTGCAAAACTCAGAATCAAGTGAAAGAAGGATAAAGGATCCAGGATCCTTATCCTTGTATATAGGATAATTAAAGAATGAAATAGTTTAAGATTAGATCATTACCAAAATGAGGATCATCCATCCTTTAAGGATCCTTCAAGGATCCTTCAAGGATGTGGATCATGAATATTGCTAAGGATCACAAATCCTTGTTACATGAAGTATTTCTTCAGGTGGACAGCATTCCAAGCTCTTGGTAGCAAATCACCTTCCATTGTTGGCAATCTGTATGCCCCTTTCCTGCCTCAGCTTCAATCAGGTAGGGGCCTTCCCACTTTGGTGCCAACTTTCCATCAGCAGGATTTGTGGTATTCTGAAATGCTTTCCTTAATACCATAGCACCAACTTGGAATTTCCTGATCCTGACATTTTTGTTGTAGGCTCCAGCCATCCTTGCCAAATCCCTGAGTTCTTCTATAGTATCCAAATCTTGAACCAAGTTTTCAGCATTTCCTTCAGGACCACGGATACTTGTTCTTGCAGTAGGAACCACCATTTCTGTAGGGATCACTGATTCTGCCCCAAATACCAAAGAAAATGGAGTTTGGCCAGTAGCATTCTTGGGAGTTGTCCTATCAGCCCATAATACATAAGGTAGTTCTTCTGCCCTTTTCCTTTCTTGGATCCAAGCTTCTTCTTCAAATTGTTGATGATGATCTTGTTGGATGATTCTGCCTGACCATTAGCTTGTGGGTGGACTGGTGTTGATGTTATCATCTTAATCCCCCAGCTGTCACAAAAGTTAGTAGTTCTACTCCCAATAAATTGGGATCCATTATCACAAACAATTTCAGAAGGAATACCAAATCTAGTAATAATGTTTCTTTTAATAAAGGATATCACTTCCTTTTCTCTGACTTGAGCAAAGGCTTCAGCCTCTATCCACTTGGAGAAGTAATCAGTCATAGCAAGCATGAACACTTTTCCACCAGGTGCCTTAGGAAGTTTTCCAACTATGTCTATTCCCCATCTCATAAATGGCCAAGAAGAGGATATAGGATGCAAGAGCTCTGCTGGTTGGTGAAGGATATTACTATGTATCTGACAAGGATCACACTTTCTGGCATAATCCACGGCATCCTTCTTCATAGTAGGCCAATAGTATCCTGTCCTCAGGATCCTTGAGAATAATGCCCTGCCCCAGTGTGGTTTCCACAATCTCCTTCATGAAAATCCTTTAGGACTTCTTGAATTTCAGGATCCTCAATGCATCTTAGATATGGTCCTGCAAGAGATCATTTATATAACATGTTATTCAATATTGTAAACTGAGATACCTTAATTTTGAAAGCCCTGGGGTTTTCTCCTGTAGGAATCTCTCCATGCTGAATATATCTCATGATTGGAAGGATCCATGATCCTGAATGAGATTGTATATCATCACTAGGGATGATTGCAGAATTCTATCCTATCTCCATGGCTACATGATCCTCAATAGCGGGGGTTAGGATGTGGATAATAGGGATCCTGATATCCTCTGGAATCTTCAAGGATGATCCTAGATTGGCCAATGCATCAGCTTCTGCATTCTCTTCTCTGGGTACCCGTGTCAAACTAAAGGAAACAAAAGAGAGTGCCAATTCTTTGACTATCTCTAAATATTTGATTAGCTTTTCACCTTTAACGGCATAGGATCCATTGAAGTGATTAGTAATTAATCTACATGTACCTCAAGATACCTGATCCTCATATGCTTGGCAATTTGCAAACCAGCTATCAAGGCTTCATATTTAGCCTCATTATTAGTAGTTTGAAACTCACAAGCTATGGAGTGGGGTATTATGTCCCCCTGTGGCGATTTTAGTAGTATTCCAAGTCCTGTTCCTTTGACATTGGAGGCTCCATCAGTGAAGAGTATCCAAGGATCCTTAGTTTCTTCTAACTGTTGGACTTCTAACTCAGCTTCCTTTTGCAAGTCACTACTAAAATCTGCCACAAAGTCAGCTAAGGCTTGGGATTTGATGGCAGTCCTTGGTTCATATCTTATATCATAAGCACTAAGCTTCACTGCCCACTTAGCCATCCTTCCAGACATTTCAGGTTTCCTGAGAACATTCTTAATTGGAAAATTAGTCTTAACAATAAAGGTATGAGTTTCAAAATAATGTCTTAATTTTGTAGATGCCATAATTAATGCAAGGATAAGTTTTTCTAAATGTGAATACCTGGATTCAGCATTAAGCAAACTCTTACTTAGATAATAGACATGATGTTGTGTACCTTCATGATCCTTAACAAGGACTGCACTTACTACTTTAGAGGATACCGCCAAATACAAGGATAATATATCCCCTTTTTCTGGTTTCATCAAGGCAGGGGCTGAGGATAGGTAATCCTTATGAGCTTTGAGAGCATTTTCATGCTTTTCAGTCCACTCAAATTTCTTGTTCTTCCTCAAAATGTCATAGAATTCCTTGCATTTTTCTGAGGATTTGGATATGAACCTGTTCAAGGCTGCGATCCTGCCTGTCAATCTTTGCACATCCTTGGCATTGGCAGGAGATTTGATATTCACAATAGCCTTAATTTGCTCTGGACTTGCTTCAATGCCTCTTTTTGTCACCATATAGCCTAGGAATTTACCTGCTTTAACACCAAAGTGACACTTGGAAGGATTTAGTTTCATATTAAATTTATCAAGGATATCGAATGCTTCCTCCAAGTCTCTAAGGTGATCCTCAGCTTTCTTGGACTTAACCACCATGTCATCTATATAGACTTCCATAGTGTGTCCAATTTGTTCCTTGAACATCATATTGACTAGCCTTTGATAAGTAGCACCTGCATTCCTTAGTCCAAATGGCATAGCAATATAACAATATATACCAGTTGGGGTCATAAAGGCTGTATCCTCTTGATCAGATGGTTCCATCTGAATTTGTTGAAATCTAGATGAAGCATCCATAAAATTCAACAACTCATGTCCCGCGGTAGCATCCACCATGGAGTCAATGTGGGGTAATGGGAAAGGATCCTTGGGACATGCCTTGTTTAAATCAGTAAAATCGACACATACCCTCCACTTTCCATTTTTCTTTTGAACAACAACCACATTGGCTAACCACCTTGGATACTTAACCTCTCTTATCATACCTGTCCGGAGTAGTTTATCTACTTCTTCCTGGATAATGGCATTCCTTTCAGGTGCAAACTTCCTCCTTTTTTGATGAATTGGCTTGAATGACCTGTCAATGCCAAGTTTATGAGTAATTATATCTTTAGATATACCTGTCATGTCCTCATGCTTCCAGGCAAAGGTAGTTTTCCTCCTCTTAAGGAAGGATAGTAGATCCTGTTCAATGTTGCTGAGGATCCCTGATCCTATGAAGACTATGGATTCAGGATCATGAGGATCCATAAGGATTTCTTTCACATCCTGTTCTCTTGCCTCCAAGACATCTCTTGGAGGATGCTTTAATTGCTATTGCTCCCTTGGTCTTGAGGCTGGCTTCATTGATGACGTATAACAATTCTTAGCTTCTTGTTGATCACTCTCAATTTTCACCACTCCCCATGGACTAGGAAGCTTTACACATTGATGATAGGTAGATGGGACTGCCTTCATGTCATGTATCCATGGCCTGCCAAGGATAACATTACAACAAGATAAGCAATCTATAACACAAAATTTTTTATAAGAATGGAGTCCTTCAAAATAGATGGGGAGTTTAATGTCCCCCAATGTATTCTTGGTCTCTCCGCTAAATCCCACAAGAACCGAGGATCTTGGGACAATGTCTGATTCATGAATGTTCATTTTCTTGAGGACATCAAGCTGAATGATGTTCACCGAGCTTCCTCCATCTATCAGGATCCTGCGAACAAAGTGGTTATAAATAAACAGAGTAATAACAAGACCATCATGATGAGGATCCTGAACATCAACACGATCATCCTCATCAAAAGTTATAATTTTATCCTTGGTAACAGTGGAGGTCCGGATGGGTCTGTCTCCATTATCCATCTTGATTTCCTTGGCATGTCTTTTGGCTGCTGAAAAGGAAGTACCACAAATGTCTGATCCACCGGATATGAAGTTTATAACTTGTGCATCTGATGGAGGAGCAGGAGCCTTTTCTGGGATCCTTTCAGGATCGTGGATCCTTGACTTTTTTCTTCCCAAAAGCTCTTTCAAGTGCCCCTTGCTTAACAGGTAGCCAATTTCTTTTCTAAGTGCAATACACTCTTCAGTGAGACGCCCAAAATCCTCATGATATGCACACCATTTGGACTTGTCTTTTGTTGCGGCTGGTTTATCACTTTTCCTTGGCCATCTTGCTTTCTCACCTAGATTCTGCATTGCAAGAATTAGTTCATTGTTATCAACAGAAAAACAGTATTCAGAAATTGGAGGATAATCCTCATCATCCTCTTCCTGTTCTACTGCATGCACATTCTGGTTATCAGACTTGTTGTAGGACTTGAACTTGTTATTCTTGAAGTAGGATCCTTGCTTTTCCTCTTTTGAGGATCCTGCCAATCTCTCATGGATCCTTTTATCATCCTCTAATCGGATGAATCTAAGGGCCCTCGTTCTCACTTCATCAAGATTCCTGCATGGGGTCATAACAAGATCATCATAGAATAATGAATCACTAAGCAAACCCATTTTAAAGGCTTCTACAGCCGTGGCTATATCCAGATTAGGGATATCTAAGGATTCTTTACTAAACTTAGTGATGTAATCTCTAAGTGATTCATTTTAACCCTGTGTTACCCTATATAGTTAAACGTTCAAATTTTCTGCTACATGAGAACTGGCTATTAAACAGATTAACTAGATTAGCAAATGAAGTAATAGAGTATGGGGGAAGATTTAGCAGCCATTTAAGAGCTGATCCTTTGAGTGTGGATCCGAAACCCTTGCATAGACATGCTTCTTTTAACCTCTCCGGGATGTGGTTGATCTCCATCCTCTCTCTATATTGAGCTACATGTTCTTCTGGATCTGTTGAACCATCATACAGCTTCATAGTTGGTATTTGGAACCTTTTGGGTATCTCAGCATCACAAATGGGTGGTGCAAAACGAGATATCCTATGGCTCCCATCTGCAATTTCAGGGATGGGCTTGACCACTCCTGGAACGTTGGATATCATATCCTTCAGCTTCTGTAATTCCCTAGCCATAGCTTGATTGATACCTGTATCCTGCATAGAGCCATGGTTAGTGTTATAAGAATTATTGAAAGTGTTACCTCCCAGGGGGTTTAAGTTAGGAATTGCAGATGTGAATCCATATTGACGGGATTCTGGTATGGTTGATGTTAGGGGAGGATTTCTGAATGACCTGTGATCCTTAATTACTGTTGGGTTTGGTGATCCTCACTTCTGTTTGAGTTAGTGATCCTCAGAAGTGTTTCAGGATCAGGATCATGGATCATCTTAAGGATCCTTATACTAACGATTGTCTACTTTGAATATGGTATTGTTTTGCAGGAGTACGAGCTTGGACTTGGTCTTGGCGATATTTGTCACAACCCCCGATCCCTGATCCCCGGGAACGGGCGGACGTGATCTCAGAGTTTGGTGGTATCAGTTTTAATTAGTCTCGCAGCGGAATTTACATCAGGACCGTAGTTAGGAAATGTTTATCAGAGTAAAAACCACCATATTTCATATTAATAAATAACAAGGGCAAAACCCAAGTTTCTTATTACAATACATTTATAGGGACAAACCCTATTTTATTTAATTTAAAACATCGTTTATTTGGTAACTTTTATAGCCACATTATCCCCAAGCCTTCAGTGCTCTCCAGCTGGCTTTTAATAATTGGCTGTCACATTGGGTTACCTGAAACGCGTTTTAAAAACATTTGTCAGTCGGAAATACTGGTGAGTGAATCCCAAATTAATTAAGTTTAAAGTCACAGTGAACAGTATTGAGAGCGATCACATTGTTTATGTCTACACAATTACTCCATTTGGTACTATCAATCCTGACTTGTGGGTCATATTACCCATTGGCTAACTCATTGTCCAATGGTAACGTATTGTCATCCCGACTTACTACTCGCAAGTAGTACAAAATTTTGTATACAAAACCCCAACATACCGGCAGTAATTGAAGAACTACAAAGACTCAATCACCGCTTAATTTCATAGTAAAACATTTAGGGTTTGGTAAAACATTACCAAAAACATTAACAAAAATAGGATAAACTCACATTGCTGTCTTAGGCTTTTCGTAAGGGTTTCCTGGCTATAATCTATAATTTATACAAATGTACATTGATTAGTACCATAACCCTTTGAAATTATTAATAATACCCTCCCCGAGACGGCATTCCAACAACTACGTCGGGCAGAACCACGACAGTTGTTACGGAACCCTAAATCAATCGGGCAGCGTAACTATTATGAAACCGGGGTTATAATACTTACAATGGAGCAGAACCTTGCTAATTAGGGGTATAATACCCAAAATATTACTTTCAATATCAGAGATTTCGAGATTGAGAATGAAATGTGAGCGACGGAATTCGTAAACTGATGCCTTCTATTTATACTTGTGAAATTAGGTTCTGTCGCGGCCCGCGTGAAAGACAAGCAGGGCTTACGCGGCCCGCGTCAAAGCGAGTCAACGGACTAGCTTAGCTGAGTCGTTGAGTAGGTCCGCCACGATGTCGACACGTGTCGGCCTCTGGTGCAATCGCGTGTATAGGTCTCTCGCGGCCCGCGTTGATGTAAGCTTAAGTTGAAGCGGCCCGCATGAACTAAAGAAGTCAGCGGAGTCCAATCTAGTCTTAATACGGCCCGCGTGAGCTTGAGGTGGGATCCTACGCGGCCCGCCTCAGCTCTAAATTCAGATTTTTATTTTATTTTTATAAACTATAACATAATTTGGGCTCGGTTTTCACATACGGGGTGTAATTAAAGACATATGGAGACATTTTATAGTATATTAGAAAGTCGGAAATATTATGAGGGTATTGATTTTACCGAGGGTTGTTACATTCTCCCCACCTTGTTTAGAGCTCGTCCTCGAGATCTACTGAAATAAGTGTGGATATTTCCTTTTCATTTCTGATTCGAGTTCCCATGTATACTCAGGTCCCCTTTTGGAATCCCACTTCACTTTGACTAGAACTAGTCTTTTATGTTTGAGATTCTTGATTTTCCTGTCTTCAATTTGTAGAGGTCTTTCTACAAAATTGAGTTGTTCATTTACCTCTATATCCTTAAGAGGCACTATCAATGATTCATCAGCTAAACACTTTTTAAGATTTGATATATGAAACACATCATGTATTCCTGCCATTTCCTCTGGCAATTGTAGCTGATAGGCTACAGGTCCTATTCTTCTAATAATCTTAAAAGGTCCAACATACCTGGGACTTAGCTTTCCCCGTTTGATGAATCTTACCACTCCTTTCCAAGGAGAGACTTTTAACAATACTCTATCTCCTACTTGAAATTCCAACGACTTGCATCGGTTATCAGCATAACTCTTTTGTCGATCACGTGCTGCTTTCAATCGTTCCTTGACTTGAATAATCTTATCAGTTGTTTCCTGCACTATCTCAGGTCCAAATAATTGCTTTTCCCCAATTTCTGCCCAACAGACTGGGGTTCGACACTTTCGTCCATAAAGTGCTTCAAATGGTGCAGCATTGATACTTGTGTGATAACTATTATTATATGAAAATTCTATTAAAGGTAAGTGATCGTCCCAATTACCTCCAAAGTCAATTACACAAGCTCTAAGCATATCTTCCATTGTCTGAATTGTCCTTTCACTTTGTCCATCTGTTTGTGGATGATAAGCCGTACTTAGCTTTATCTTAGTTCCCATTGCCTTTTGGAAACTTGACCAAAAATGAGATGTAAAGCGACTATCTCTGTCAGAAACAATTGATAAAGGAATGCCATGTAAAGAAACAATTTCATTTACATACAATTTAGATAATTGTTCCATACTAATTGTTTCTTTCATTGGTAGAAAATGAGCTGACTTGGTTAGTCTATCTACAATCACCCAGATTGTATCATTTCCTTTCTTAGTTTTGGGTAATTTAGTAACAAAATCCATTGTTATTAATTCCCATTTCCACACTGGCATTTCTAATTGCTGTAACAAACCTGAGGGTTTCTGATGTTCAGCTTTAACTTGTGAGCAAGTTAAACATTTAGAAACATAGGTTGCTATGTCCTTTTTCATTCCTATCCACCAGAAATTTTTCCTTAAATCCTGGTACATTTTATCACTTCCTGGATGCATCGTATATTTAGATTTATGAGCTTCTTCTAATATACGATTACGCAGGTTTCCTAATTTAGGTATCCACATTCTCTTTTCATGGAACCTCCAAATTCCATCTGTTCCTTGTTTTAATTCTTTTAACATACCTTTTAATTTTTCAGAATCAACCTTGATTACTGATTCTTGTGCTTCTCTTATCTGATCATTTAAATCTACTTGCAGATTTAATTTTTGAGAACGTACCCTTTTTGTTTTTTCATAATACTTTATACTTAAAGCATCTGCCACTACATTTGCTTTTCCTTCATGATACTGGATATTACAATCATAGTCACTAAGAAATTCCATCCAGCGTCTTTGTCTCATATTCAACTCCTTTTGTCCGAAAACATACCTTAAACTCTTATGATCAGTGAATATGGTAAACTTACTACCATAAAGGTAATGTCTCCAAATCTTAAGAGCAAAAATTATAGCTCCTAATTCTAAATCATGGGTTGAATAATTCTCTTCATGATTCTTAAGTTGTCTAGATGCATATGCTATAACCTTTTGGCGTTGCATCAATACACATCCATAACCTAATTTAGAAGCATCACAATAGACTACAAAGTCTTCAGTTCCTTCTGGTAATGCTAATATTGGTGTATGGGTTAATCTTTGCTTAAGAATTCTAAAGGCTTCTTCTTGTTTTATTCCCCATTCAAACTTAACAGATTTACAAGTTAACTTAGTTAAGGGAATGGCTATTCTAGAGAAATCTTTAATAAATCTTCTATAATAACCGGCCAATCCTAAGAAACTTCTAACCTCGGTTGGTGACTCAGGGGTTTTCCATTTCATAATTGCCTCGATTTTGGTTGGGTCTACATGAATTCCTTCATGATTAACTAGGTGTCCAAGAAATTGTACCTGTTCTAACCAAAATTCACACTTTGAAAACTTAGCATACAGTTTTTCCTTTCTTAACAGACTTAAAAGTGCATGCAAATGTCTTGCATGATCCTCTTTATTCTTAGAGTAAATTAGAATATCATCTATGAATACAATTATGAATTTATCCAAATATGGCTTACATATTCGGTTCATCATGTCCATAAATGCAGCTGGGGCATTGGTTAGACCAAATGGCATGACAGTAAATTCATAATGACCATACCTTGTTCTAAATGCGGTTTTAGGAATGTCCTCTTCCTGTACCTTTAATTGATGATATCTTGACTTTAAATCGATCTTAGAGAAAAATCGAGCTCCTTGCAGTTGATCAAATAAATCATCGATTCTCGGTAATGGGTACCGATTCTTAATCGTGACCTTGTTTAATTCACGGTAGTCAATGCACATCCGCATTGATCCGTCCTTCTTTTTAACAAACAATATCGGCGCTCCTCATGGCGATGAACTTGGCTGTATGAATCCTTTTTCTAATAATTCATCTAATTGTTTCTTTAATTCTTGCATTTCTGCAGGTGCCAAACGGTAAGGTGCTTTGGCAATTGGTGACGTTCCTGGTATTAAATGGATTCTGAATTCAACTTCTCTATCCGGAGGTAGTCCTGGTAATTCTTCTGGAAAGACATCTGAAAACTGAGATACTACTGGAATATCTTTTAAATCCTTTCCTTTAGTGTTAGTGATTATAGAAATCAAATACACTATAGAACCTTTTCTTATACAGCTTGCAGTTTTCATCACAGAGATGAATTTATTGGATTTAGAAGACTTATCTCCTTTAATTGTGATCGTTTTACCTTTTGGTGAATTTACTTGAATTACCTTTTTATCACACAAAATATTGGCTTTATTGGCTATTAACCAATCCATTCCTAAAACAACATCAAATCCTATCAGATTCATGGGATACAGGTTTGCAATAAATTTCTGATTTAATATCTCTATGCTTGCTCCCTGCAAGATTTCAGAAATCCTAATGGTTTCTCCATTGGCTGTTTCTACTAAGCATTCATGTGGTAGTTTAGTTAATGACTGATTTAAAATTTTGCAAAACGATGTATTAATAAAACTTTGGTTTGCACCAGAGTCAAATAATACTTTAGCAAAGACATCATTAACTGAAAACGTACCAGCTATAACGTCTGGGATCATCTTGGCTTCTTCTACAGTCAGAACAAATGCTCTAGCATTTCTAGTATTCTTGTTATCTGTGGCTGGAGCTAATTTTGGACAATTTGGCCTGATATGACCTTTTTCTCCACAGTTGTAGCATAATCCATTACTGGTTTTCTTCCTGCAATTTTCTTCCTTGTGTCCTGGCATCTTACAATGATTGCAGAGAATGGAGCATTTTCCCGAATGCTTTTTCTTGCAATTTCTGCAGTATGGTGTAGAGGTAGAACCTGTATTCCTGCGATTGTAATTCCCCGAACGGAATTCTTGAGTAAGCCTTTGGGTTAGGTTCCTTCTCTGGTCTTCTTCTCTAGTACGGACTAATTCATCAGTCAAGGTATTTGTTAATTCTACAGCTTCTTCTATGGTTTGAGGTCTAGCTGCCTTGACTATGTGTCTAATCTCCCCAATTATTCCCCAAATATAACGAGAGATTAACACTGGTTCTGGTGATGCAAGAGTCGGCACTATCCTAGCATATTCGAAGAATAACTTAGTGTACCCTTTGCTATCTATACCAGTCATCCTAAGGTTTAGGAATTTGTTTGCTATTTGTTCCTTCTCATTGGGTGGGCAGAATTTCCTTTCTACCTTATCCTTAAATTCTTCCCATGTCATATTATAGGTTCTATCACTTCCTTTTGTTTGGAGAATAGTGTTCCACCATTCTAGTGCTGCGTTCTTAAACAGATTAGAAGCAAATAGTATCTTATCTTCTTCAGCACACTTACTTATTCTTAAGACTGCCTCAGTCTTCTCTATCCAACGTAAGGTTGCAATGGCCCCTTCATTGCCCGAGAATTCCATTGGTTTACAAGACCAAAATTCCTTATAAGAACAACCATAAGGCATGGTTCTTCTTCTTTTGGGAATAGGCATTTGAAGTACCGGTCCATTGTTCACACTGTTTTCTGGTTCAAGTGGTCGCTTACTGCTATGCTTACTTTTATTATCAGCATCCTTAACAGTTTGTAGTATAAATGGCATAGCATCTATAATTCCCTGTGCTACTATATGTTGAATAGCACTATTGTCCACTTGATTTCCATTGTTATTGTTGTTTGGGTTCTCATTATTCAGATTATCATCATTCTGGATTTCCGGGTTATTATCCAAATTGACTTGATTTCCTTGGTCTGACATCTGAATTTTAAACATTTATACCATATTAATATCACAATTAATATCTTAATATAATTAATTATACGACACACAATTTTGCCAAAATCGTAGATCATTGCTACTTACTCTTTTCATATACTTATGCGTCTATTACACACTAGTACAGAAATAAAGATTACAATACCAACAGAAATAAAATAGTAATATGCATCCGTACACACATATTTTATTTTATTTTTATTATATTATTATTACTACCACTTCCTCCATTCAAACATTCACGGATATGGATTTATCCAAAAATCCATATTGCGCTCATCGTATTTCCATACGAGACGCTCTCCTACCTGACGCATCCTCTCACTGTTTTCCAGAATTTCCTCCCCGAAAGTCCTAAGTTCTTGAACGTTTTCTGCACTCATTGGGGGTGCAGGTTCTTGGACTGGGTTGGGAATCTGGGGTACGGGTTCCTGATATGGGGGTGATAATTCCTGAAATTGGTAAGGATCCTCTAATATCTCCCTAATATAATCATCTTGGTAATAGGGATCTAAAGGGTCCATACCTGGGTAAACTTCTATGTTCTGTATGGGTGGATAATCCTGAATAGGGTAACGTTGCACAAAGTCCCTATTATCGTCCCACCAGGGGTCGTAATTCGGGTCTAGTGGGTTTGGTGCAGGTACCCGAGGGATTTCTTCTGGGTTAAAATCATGCATTTCCACCTGGTTTTCCTGATTTTCTATCTCCATAGGATGTTCTGGGTTTTGTGGTTGTGGGGCTACTAATTGTTCCAGACCTGGGTCAGCAGCAGTCGTAGCTAAGATATGGAAATTAGCTAATCTTCTATTTAGCATATCTTGAGTATGGGCATCCGTCTCTCTCTTAATGGCTGCTAAAGTCCTTTGCTGTTGCAATTTCCTCATTCTCTTCCTACGAGCAAAAGCTTCTTTACTGAACCATCCTCGCTTCTTAGTAGGAAATGGTTCTTCAGATTGAGCTCTAAAGGTAAATATTCCCTCTTCCTGATCAGCAGAATACCCTGAAAGGGCAGGCTGTGATGATGTACCTTTACTCCTAGGTGAATCAAATAACTGACGATTCACGTCTGATGGTCCTTGATCACTCATACTGAAAACTAACAGATAGTCAAATAACACATAACACATAATTACAATTATGCATTTATTTCGTAATTTATTTCCTAACACAAGTTTTATAATTTAAGTGTCAGCAGAACACTTCTTTGGCTTGAACCAGTGGCTAGGCTCTGATACCACCTTCTGTCACAACCCCCGATCCCTGATCCCCGGGAACGGGCGGACGTGATCTCAGAGTTTGGTGGTATCAGTTTTAATTAGTCTCGCAGCGGAATTTACATCAGGACCGTAGTTAGGAAATGTTTATCAGAGTAAAAACCACCATATTTCATATTAATAAATAACAAGGGCAAAACCCAAGTTTCTTATTACAATACATTTATAGGGACAAACCCTATTTTATTTAATTTAAAACATCGTTTATTTGGTAACTTTTATAGCCACATTATCCCCAAGCCTTCAGTGCTCTCCAGCTGGCTTTTAATAATTGGCTGTCACATTGGGTTACCTGAAACGCGTTTTAAAAACATTTGTCAGTCGGAAATACTGGTGAGTGAATCCCAAATTAATTAAGTTTAAAGTCACAGTGAACAGTATTGAGAGCGATCACATTGTTTATGTCTACACAATTACTCCATTTGGTACTATCAATCCTGACTTGTGGGTCATATTACCCATTGGCTAACTCATTGTCCAATGGTAACGTATTGTCATCCCGACTTACTACTCGCAAGTAGTACAAAATTTTGTATACAAAACCCCAACATACCGGCAGTAATTGAAGAACTACAAAGACTCAATCACCGCTTAATTTCATAGTAAAACATTTAGGGTTTGGTAAAACATTACCAAAAACATTAACAAAAATAGGATAAACTCACATTGCTGTCTTAGGCTTTTCGTAAGGGTTTCCTGGCTATAATCTATAATTTATACAAATGTACATTGATTAGTACCATAACCCTTTGAAATTATTAATAATACCCTCCCCGAGACGGCATTCCAACAACTACGTCGGGCAGAACCACGACAGTTGTTACGGAACCCTAAATCAATCGGGCAGCGTAACTATTATGAAACCGGGGTTATAATACTTACAATGGAGCAGAACCTTGCTAATTAGGGGTATAATACCCAAAATATTACTTTCAATATCAGAGATTTCGAGATTGAGAATGAAATGTGAGCGACGGAATTCGTAAACTGATGCCTTCTATTTATACTTGTGAAATTAGGTTCTGTCGCGGCCCGCGTGAAAGACAAGCAGGGCTTACGCGGCCCGCGTCAAAGCGAGTCAACGGACTAGCTTAGCTGAGTCGTTGAGTAGGTCCGCCACGATGTCGACACGTGTCGGCCTCTGGTGCAATCGCGTGTATAGGTCTCTCGCGGCCCGCGTTGATGTAAGCTTAAGTTGAAGCGGCCCGCATGAACTAAAGAAGTCAGCGGAGTCCAATCTAGTCTTAATACGGCCCGCGTGAGCTTGAGGTGGGATCCTACGCGGCCCGCCTCAGCTCTAAATTCAGATTTTTATTTTATTTTTATAAACTATAACATAATTTGGGCTCGGTTTTCACATACGGGGTGTAATTAAAGACATATGGAGACATTTTATAGTATATTAGAAAGTCGGAAATATTATGAGGGTATTGATTTTACCGAGGGTTGTTACAATATTCCTGGAGCATATTCCATGACTAATTCCGCACGTGCTTACCTGAAGTGGACGTTATGGAGTTCGTGGGGGACTTGCATGAAATGCGGAATGTTAGTTAGTGTACATATTTTCCATTTTTAAACGGGGTAGCGAGCTATATAGAAACACTTGGCTATTTTTGGCTACACACACACTAACAACTGCTCTCACCAGCTCTCGGCAATTCTCTTAGCAATTTCATACACTTTTCATACACCTTTTGCACGTTACACTATAGTGATCCTTGTAATTAGCTCGCTATCATCCGAAGTTGTAACACATTTCTTGTTTAATTTGAGTTGGTGATCGGTAGTTTCCATCACCCGAGGTTTTTTATGCCGGAGATCATTCATTGATCAAGGGCTTTTTCCTCGTATAAATCTTTGTGTCACTTGTTCATTACATTCTAGAGTGATACTTAGTGTTGTTCATTGATTCAAGCATCATACCTCACAACAGAAAGTTTGGTTGCATTATCATTGCTTGATTTTTGACCAAAACCGTTTGGCGCCCACCGTGGGGCATTTGGTGCTTCATTCCTAAGAAGATTCATACCTTTGTGGTCTTTTCGGTTCACAACAACTAGGCAGATGGCTTCTTCAGCGAAGAACACTTCAAACTTAATGCCGTCGTTCAGCTCTTCACAAGGCGTTCCTCCTTTGCCTCCACCACCTTCTGGATCCCAGAAGAATGCTGAGAATGCTGCGAAGAAATAAACCCTCATTTTCACAAAATCACCAACTTCTTCTGTTTCAACTAATCCTACTACTAATGATCTTTATGCTCTGATTTTGCAGATGAGGAATCATGCACAAGAGCATGACAAAACCAACGAAAGGATCCTCCGGGAGATCGATGAGATCAAGAAACAGAAGAAATCAGTGGAGGATCACTCCCCTCTGATGCCAAGATCGCTAAACTTCGACACTCCAGTCATAACTTCCCAACACTCAGCGGTTCCGGACGTGCAATACTTGGGTGAATTACCAGGAGGCGTTATGGAATAGCAACTATGAGTCAGGCATTTGGCTCTCATTTCCAGCCTCAAGGATTCTCTTCTCAACCATCAGGATCCTCTTCTCAGCATCAGGGATACTTCACGTCAGGAGGATATTTAGGAATGCATGCAGTTCAGGGATCCTCCCAGGTCCAAGGATCCTCCCAGGTCCAAGGATCCTCCCAGGTACAAGGATCCTCCCAGGTCCAAGGATCCTCCCTTGTCCTAGGATCCTCTCTGGTTCCAGAATCCTTTCAGGTTCAAGGATCATCTCAACTACAAGGATCCAACGTCCTTCAGGATCAAGGATTCTTGAGAAGTATGCAGCCTCAGAGCTCGGACGTTCATCAAGGAGACTTCATACCAATGCAGGCCATTGCTCCCTCTGGTCCTTCAATCATGCCAGAGTCTCGTCAATATGGATTCACATCCGCAATTCCAAACACGAATCCTGTGGGAGGTAACACTTTTAATAATTCATATAACACTAACCATGGCTTAATGCAGGATACAGGTATCAATCAGGCTATGGCTAGAGAGCTACAGAAGCTTAAGGATATGATATCCAGTGTACCGGGAGTGGTTAAACCCATTCCTGAAATTGCAGATGGTAGCCATAGGATATCTCGTTTTGCACCACCCTTATGTGATGCTGAGATACCTAAAAGATTCCAGATACCATCTATGAAGCTGTATGATGGTTCGACGGATCCAGAGGAGCATGTAGCTTAATATAGGGAGAAGATGGAGATCAATCCAATTCCTGAAAGGTTAAAAGAAGCATGTCTATGCAAGGGATTTGGATCCACACTTACAGGATCTGCTCTTAAATGGCTGCTAAGTCTTCCCCCTTACTCTATTACTTCGTTTGCTAATCTAGTTAATTTGTTTAATAGTCAATTCTCTTGTAGTAGAAAATTTGAACGATTAACTAGTGATCTATATAGGGTAACACAAGGTCAAAATGAATCACTTAGAGATTACATCACTAAGTTTAGTAAAGAATCCTTTGATATTCCTAATTTGGATATTGCTACGGCTGTAGAAGCCTTTAAAATGGGATTGCTTAGGGATTCATTATTCTATGATGATCTTGTCATGTCACCTTGCAGGAATCTTGATGAAGTAAGAACCAGGGCCCTTAGGTTCATCCGCCTAGAGGATGACAAAAGGATCCAGGATAGATTGACAGGATCCTCAAAACAGGAGAAACAAGGATCCTACTTCAGGAACAACAAATCCAAGTTCTACAATAAGTTTGATAACCAGAATGTGCATTCAGTGGAACAAGAAGAGGATGATGAGGATTATCCTCCTATTTCTGAATACTGTTTTTCTGTTGATAACAATGAACTAATCCTTGCAATGCAGAATCTAGGTGAGAAAGCTAGGTGGCCAAGGAAAAGTGATAAACCAACCGCTACAAAGAATAAGTCCAAGTGGTGTGCATATCATGAGGATTTTGGGCATCTCACTGAAGAGTGTATTGCACTAAGAAAGGAAATTGGTTACTTGTTGAGCAAGGGGCATTTGAAGGAACTCTTGGGACGGAAGAAGTCAAGGATCCAGGATCCTGAAAGGATCCCGGAAAGGGCTCCTGCTCCTCCAGCAGATGCACAAGTCATAAACTTCATATCCGGAGGATCAGACATTTGTGGTACCTCATTTTCAGCAGCAAAAAGACATGCTAAGGAAACCAAGATGGATAATGGAGACAGACCTGTCCGGACCTCCGTTGTCACCCAGGATAAAGTCATAACTTTTGATGAGGATGATCGTGTTGATGTCCAGGATCCTCATCATGATGGTGTTGTAATTACATTGTTTATTTCTAACCACTTTGTTCGCAGGATCCTTATAAATGGAGGAAGCTCTGTGAACATCATTCAGCTTGATGTCCTCAAGAAGATGAATATCCCGGAGTCTGATATTATCACAAGATCCTCAGTACTTGTGGGATTCAGTGGAGAAACTAAGAATACATTGGGGGACATCAAACTCCCAATCTATATTGAAGGATTGCATTCTAATCAAAAAATTTGTGTTATAGATTGCTTATCATGTTGCAATGTTATCCTTAGCAGGCCATGGATACATGACATGAAGGCAGTCCCATCCACCTATCATCAATGTGTAAAGCTTCCAAGTCTTTGGGGAGTGGTGAAAATTGAGAGTGATCAACAAGAAGCTAAGAATTGCTATACCTCATCAATGAAGCCAACTTCAAGACCAAGGGAGCAATAGCAATTAAAGTATCCTTCAAGAGATGTCTTGGAGGCAAGAGAACAGGATTTGAAGGAAATCCTCATGGATCCTGAGGATCCTGAATCCAAGATCTTCATAGGATCAGGGATCCTTGGCGACATCGAACATGAGCTAGTATCCTTCCTTAAGAGAAGGAAATCCACCTTTGCCTGGAAACATGAAGACATGACAGGTATATCTAAGGATATAATTACTCATAAACTTGGCATTGACAGGTCATTCAAGCCTATACATCAAAAGAGGAGGAAGTTTGCACCTGAAAGGAATGCTATTATCCAGGAAGAGGTATATAAGCTACTTCGAGCAGGTATGATAAGAGAGGTTAAGTATCCAAAATGGTTAGCCAATGTGGTTGTTGTTCAAAAGAAAAATGGAAAGTGGAGGGTATGTGTCGATTTTACTGATTTAAACAAGGCATGTCCCAAGGATCCTTTCCCATTACCCCACATTGACTCCATGGTGGATGCTACTGCGGGTCATGAGTTGTTGACTTTTATGGATGCTTCATCTGGATTTCAACAAATTCAGATGGAACCATCTGATCAAGAGGATACAGCCTTTATGACCCCAACTGGTATATACTGTTATATTGCTATGCCATTTGGACTAAGGAATGCAGGTGCTACTTACCAAAGGCTTGTCAATATGATGTTCAAGGCACAAATTGGACACACTATGGAAGTCTATATTGATGACATGGTGGTTAAGTCCAAGAAAGCTAAGGATCACCTTAGAGACTTGGAGGAAGCATTCAATATCCTTGATAAATTTAATATGAAACTAAATCCTTCCAAGTGTCATTTTGGTGCTAAGGCAGGTAAATTCTTAGGATATATGGTGACAAAGAGGGGCATTGAAGCAAGTCCAAAATAAATCAAGGCTATTGTGAATATCAAATCTCCTGCCAATGCTAAGGATGTACAAAGATTGACAGGCAGGATCGCAGCCTTGAACAGAATCATATCCAAATCCTTATAAAAGTGCAAGGAATTCTACGACATCATGAGGAGGAACAAGAAATTTGAATGGACTGAGAAGCATGAAAATACCCTTAAAGCTCTTAAGGATTACCTATCCTCAGCCCCAGCTTGGATGAAACCAGAAAAGGGAGACGTATTATCCTTATACCTAGCAGTATCCTCGAAAGCAGTAAGTGCGGTCCTTGTTAAGGATCACCAAGGTACACAACATCCTGTTTATTATGTAAGTAAGAGTTTACTTGTTGCTGAATCCAGGTATTCACACTTAGAAAAACTTATTGACGTGACCGTGTCGTCCCGATCAGTCAAAAACCCAATTAAACCCAGGTAGCTAGGGTAAGTCGGGTATCGAATCCACGAAGAGCATGTGGTCAGTATCGCACGACCTGTTCGACTAGTTAGACTATTTACAAAAAATGTACAGATTGATTATGAAGCTTGCTTATTTTTATTTGTTTGTTAGGTTTTGAAAAGGAGTCGGACTAAGCCGACAAATTGATATTATTTAAAACTACTGTTGATTAACTAAGATAGCAAACTAAATTACTAAATGATTGAAACAAGAAACTAGAAACAAGTTCCACACCCGGTTTCGGTAATTGCCAACCTAGGGTTTCTACAAATTTTAGATTCAACTCAATTGCATACGATTAGCGGATTTAGTGTACCGTGACTTAGGTGCCAATAACTATCAACGTTTCGAAAAACGGACAAGAATGCACTTTGTAATCAACACAAGTAAAACCTAACCACGACAATGCATAACTACACATAACCATTTCGTAAAGTCATAACTTTTAACATCGTTCGACAATTTACGAATACGAAACAAATGTAAACTATTGTCAATGGTTTCAAAAATCAAACACAATTTGTCACAAAGTTGAAGTAAGAAACAATTCGAAACCCTAAATTAAACAACTACCTATACCGGGGTGAAACCGAAGAGACTAGCCGCTCATGGTTGGGTGGACGCGATCACCGGCTTGAGAGAGTGATGAAGACATGATTGGTTCAGTTGAGTGGTGTCTTTGATCGATGATGTTGATCCCTGATTAGAGCCCCTCTTTTGAATTACGTCCCCCACCAAAACAGTCAAAGGGCTACCCCCCTTTGCGTTTCTTTTTTTCTGTAACCGTCCCCTCTTCAATCCAGATGGTGGCTCCTCCGATTCGTAGTAATGGAAGCCCAAAAATAATGTGTACTGGCCCAAAATATGTTGCTGCCAATCGAGATCCATGAAGCCCACGAAGTGGGAGCCCAAAATGTGTTGTCTGCTGCTAAACAATGATGGATTGGAAGTCAAGATCCTTTTTGAATTGAAAAAAAAAAATAATAATAATAATACTCAATGGCTGCCCATATTTTCGTGACTCCCCAAGTTGTGATAAGAGCCAACCATACACAATCCCGTGCAACCATATCCATATTAATGTTTGCTGCCCAAAAATTCCTCAAAGTCGGCCCAAGTGTCCACGTAAATGATGATGATGATTGTGTTGTTGACTTTTTTTTTTTCTTTTGTTTTAATCCCCAACTCAAGTCCACGTGACTTTTCTACCTTTTTAGAATTAGGTTTGTTTTTTTTTTTCTTTTAATTCCTTTCACAATACATGTGCAGCCATCTTTATTTTCAACCGTAGCTTACGGTTGAGAACCGTAAGCTACGGTTCATACTTTCTGTTTCTTTTGATTTCCCAGCCGTCACACATGTTGGTTCTCATATTACACATGCATGTCGTTTTCAATTAATTGCCCACAGGTCCCTAGACTTCAATATTTTGTGTTCCTTTGCACATTTAAGCTATCTCTTGGACCCGAACATCTACCGAATAGTATCTTTCGCATTGTTTATCATCCTCGGTAATTTCGCTTCTACACCACACACTCTAACTTCACTGAATTAAGTGATTAACCTGTAAAACCATAAATACTCGTAATTATCACATTCGACACATATAATCAAGTTCATGACACTAAAACACTTGTTATAATACACTTTAGCACCCGGTTTTCACACTCCATCACATCCCCACACTTGTCGTTTGCTTGCCCTCAAGCAAATCTATATTTCACTTTCACGTGGGTCGAACAAGAAACACACTTCCCATTCCTGAGACAAAGGTTAAGGTCTAATGTCATACCCGGTTCAAACTTTTTTACAATTTACGAAATATTTAACGGAAAAGTGAATAATCCCATATAAAATGATTATCCGAGATTAACCCGCCCGTAAAACTAATAATTCATGCACATCCCTCACAATGTTCTCTCCACTCGGTTTAAAATTGGCTAATAGTTGATGCATTAGCGCTTTTGAAATAATCACTCAAACCGATTAGAACACGTACCCGCATAAGCTTGGAACTCAATCATTCTCTACCGCCGAACACAAATACCAAGCACAAGTCAAAAGGGCTTTAAAGGGTTGTAACGGGGCTAGGCTAAGGGTATGGAATAGCATATTTTTAAAGTGGCTAAGGTGATGAAAACTCGATTTTTTATTACAAAATAACTATGCTAAACACAACTATCTACAAACATCGACTAGAAAACAACAATTTTCGCCTTTTATTCAATCAAACTATAAACACATATTTTTGTGTTTTTCTTAACAATTTTTTTTTCTTCTTTTTCACAATTTTTCTGTTTTTTTTTTCGCAACATTTTTTTTTTCGAAACACAACTATACAATCAAATAGACCTATAATCGAATTTTCATCACACGGGTTTAAAAATAAAAGGTTTAACGGATGTGGGCTAAATGGGTTGGTCAAACGAAAGGTTTAGGCTCAAAGTGGGCGACTAGGGGATTTATTTGGGTAAGGATGGATAAATGGTTTTAAAGGAAAAGGCTCACCTAATGCCTTAATCATTCTCGTGCTTGTATTCGGTCTATGGTCTCAAACGTATCAAAAGTTGCAAGTTCTACAATACGTGACTAATGGTCCACTCAAACAAAGAAACATGTAAATGTAAATCTATGATATAAAAGTGGCTCAAAACCTCACGTATAAGGGTATGATATGTGATATGCATAAAATTCTAGTTCCTTAGGCGAATTATTCCCAAATAACCACCCGCTAAATACCCGTTATGCTTATTAATTTGAACTTGACCATGACAAAAGACCAAATGGGTTGTGACATCCCTCGTTGACTTGGTTACTTGTGCTTTTAAGATCGCTTTTGAAACAAGAAATTTTGAAATTTTTTTGAAATTTTCCCCCATCCCCACACTTGAGGTAAACATTGTCCTCAATGTGTAGAATTTAAATGAACGGGTCAAAATCGAAAACTTTTACTACTCCCCCATCCCCACACTTGAGGTAAACATTGTCCTCAATGTGTAAGAACTAGAGTTTTTAAAACGCACAAGGGATGTGACACGACTACCCTTCCCAAAATTTCACCCCGGAAAAAAAATATACAAACTACAATCCACTTATTGCTAAACTAATAATCAAAGTAAAAAGGAAACGCATGCACCTGATTTTTGTCGCTTGATTCTCACATCTTCCTCTTCTCTTCATAAAAACGGTTGTCTCTCAAACATCATGTACCTACAAATTCTAACCCTTGTGTAGAAGCATGCTTCTCACAACCATCAAAATTTGTTAGTTACCTAGTTTTACCACTTTTATGAAAATATTACCAAGCCATGCGTTACTTCATTTTGATTTATGTGGAAAAATAATGTACAACAATAACAATCCTAACTCACTTTCGTAGGAATCACGGTTGCATTTAGCTTATGCAACAAGCCCTTTTAAACCCCCCAATAGCTTGGGAGGACGAGAGGTCTCGTGAGGGTTATATAGGGAACACACCCACAACGTTCATTTAACTAAGAAAATAAAATAAAACAAATAATACAAACTCTACAACAACCATACCTGATTTGCTTCTCATGGTGGTCTAAGTGCACATTTGCCTACCGAGTTTCCAACATACGCTCGGTAGTTGGCATGCCGAATCCACTCTCTTTTTCTTCTATTCGGCATGCGTAATGTACAACTTCGGGGTCGTTTCTTACTAAACTGGCCTATGTCTTGCAACGCCACCCTTCGAATCCTTATACCCGAACCCGCATCCCAAACTTTGTTGGTTGGAGTGATAAGTATGGGAGAAGGATGGATATGAACGTGGGCATCTTTCGGATCCGACTCGTCTCGCGGTGTGATGTCTTCCGCTCGGTTCAAACATTCATTTTCTTGCTCGGGAAGATCGATAACCTCTTCCACCACATCACCATCTACTATTGTACCATTGGCCCAAACCTCTTGGTCTCGTTTAAGTTGGGCTAATTCCTCCGCTAATTGACCCACTTGCACCACCAATGCTTCATGGGCTTTATCTCTCACTTCATTCGCTTTCTTCATATCTTTGATATCCTGGTGATATTCTTTCATCATGTTCATGAGAGCATCAAGCTTGGAATGCATCGAATCTTGTGGTTTCTCGTATACCGGTTGAGGGTATTCATTATAATAATCATCATACTCCTCCCGGTAACTTGAGAAATGTGGCAATTCGGGTTCATAGTAGTATTCTTGATAATGTGGTGGTGGCTTGTAACCGGACTTTATTTTTTCTTTCCAAAACACTGGATCTTTCCAAAACACTGGACAATCTTCATGTATGTGAACTTTTCCACAACAATGGCATGACTTTTCTTGCTCCGGTGGTGGAGGTGGTCTAGTGTATGGATAAGGTGAGGATGGACCATTGAAATCTTCATAATCCGCCCTCCTATAATCAAACAATCCACTGAGGTAGTCTTCCCGTTCCTTGTTGGCTTGAACTTATTCGTAGAAAACAGAGCAATCCTCTAAATAGTGCTCTCCGCTTCCGCAACACTCACACGGATCATCATCTACCCAATTCATATTGAAAGATGGTACCTGCAAAACATGTACCTGCACAAACAAGCTCGACCACCCAAAGTAAAATCACAAAAATACAAGAAAGAAAAACTAAACTAAAATCGAACAAGCAATGAAATACTAAGCGCACTAGCTCCCCGGCAGCGGCGCCATTTTGACGTGACCGTGTCGTCCCCATCAGTCAAAAACCCAATTAAACCCAGGTAGCTAGGGTAAGTCGGGTATCGAATCCACGAAGAGCAAGTGGTCAGTATCGCACGACCTGTTCGACTAGTTAGACTATTTACAAAAAATGTACAAATTGATTATGAAGCTTGCTTATTTTTATTTGTTTGTTAGGTTTTGAAAAGGAGTCGGACTAAGCCGACAAATTGATATTATTTAAAACTACTGTTGATTAACTAAGATAGCAAACTAAATTACTAAATGATTGAAACAAGAAACTAGAAACAAGTTCCACACCCGGTTTCGGTAATTGCCAACCTAGGGTTTCTACAAATTTTAGATTCAACTCAATTGCATACGATTAGCGGATTTAGTGTACCGTGACTTAGGTGCCAATAACTATCAACGTTTCGAAAAACGGACAAGAATGCACTTTGTAATCAACACAAGTAAAACCTAACCACGACAATGCATAACTACACATAACCATTTCGTAAAGTCATAACTTTTAACATCGTTCGACAATTTACGAATACGAAACAAATGTAAACTATTGTCAATGGTTTCAAAAATCAAACACAATTTGTCACAAAGTTGAAGTAAGAAACAATTCGAAACCCTAAATTAAACAACTACCTATACCGGGGTGAAACCGAAGAGACTAGCCGCTCATGGTTGGGTGGACGCGATCACCGGCTTGAGAGAGTGATGAAGACATGATTGGTTCAGTTGAGTGGTGTCTTTGATCGATGATGTTGATCCCTGATTAGAGCCCCTCTTTTGAATTACGTCCCCCACCAAAACAGTCAAAGGGCTACCCCCCTTTGCGTTTCTTTTTTTCTGTAACCGTCCCCTCTTCAATCCAGATGGTGGCTCCTCCGATTCGTAGTAATGGAAGCCCAAAAATAATGTGTACTGGCCCAAAATATGTTGCTGCCAATCGAGATCCATGAAGCCCACGAAGTGGGAGCCCAAAATGTGTTGTCTGCTGCTAAACAATGATGGATTGGAAGTCAAGATCCTTTTTGAATTGAAAAAAAAAAATAATAATAATAATACTCAATGGCTGCCCATATTTTCGTGACTCCCCAAGTTGTGATAAGAGCCAACCATACACAATCCCGTGCAACCATATCCATATTAATGTTTGCTGCCCAAAAATTCCTCAAAGTCGGCCCAAGTGTCCACGTAAATGATGATGATGATTGTGTTGTTGACTTTTTTTTTTCTTTTGTTTTAATCCCCAACTCAAGTCCACGTGACTTTTCAACCTTTTTAGAATTAGGTTTGTTTTTTTTTTTCTTTTAATTCCTTTCACAATACATGTGCAGCCATCTTTATTTTCAACCGTAGCTTACGGTTGAGAACCGTAAGCTACGGTTCATACTTTCTGTTTCTTTTGATTTCCCAGCCGTCACACATGTTGGTTCTCATATTACACATGCATGTCGTTTTCAATTAATTGCCCACAGGTCCCTAGACTTCAATATTTTGTGTTCCTTTGCACATTTAAGCTATCTCTTGGACCCGTACATCTACCGAATAGTATCTTTCGCATTGTTTATCATCCTCGGTAATTTCGCTTCTACACCACACACTCTAACTTCACTGAATTAAGTGATTAACCTGTAAAACCATAAATACTCGTAATTATCACATTCGACACATATAATCAAGTTCATGACACTAAAACACTTGTTATAATACACTTTAGCACCCGGTTTTCACACTCCATCACTTATCCTTGCATTAATTAGGGCATCTACTAAATTGAGACATTATTTTGAGACTCATGCCATTATTGTTAAGACTAATTTTCCAATTAAGAATGTTCTCAGGAAACCTGAAATGTCAGGAAGGATGGCTAAGTGGGCAGTGAAGCTTAGTGCATATGATATAAGATATGAACCAAGGACTGCCATCAAATCCCAAGCCTTAGCTGACTTTGTGGCAGATTTTAGTAGTGACTTGCAAAAGGAAGCTGAGTTAGAAGTCCAACAACTTGAAGAGACTAAGGATCCTTGGATTCTCTTCACTGATGGAGCCTCCAATGTAAAAGGGACATGACTTGGAATACTACTAAAATCGCCACAGGGGGACATAATACCCCACTCCATAGCTTGTGAATTTCAAACTACCAACAATGAGGCTGAGTATGAAGCCTTGATAGCTGGTTTGCAAATTGCTAAGCATATGAGGATCAGGTATCTTGAGGTACATGTAGATTCATTATTAATCACTAATCACTTTAATGGATCCTATGCTGTTAAAGGTGAAAAGCTAATCAAATATTTGGAGATAGTCAAAGAATTGGCACTCTCTTTTGTATCCTTTAGTTTGACACAGGTACCAAGGGAAGAGAATGCAGAAGATGATGCATTAGCCAATCTAGGATCATCTTTGAAGATCCCTGAGGATATCGAGATCCCTATTATCCATATCCTGACCCCTGCTATCGAGGATCATGTAGCTATGGAGATAGGAGAAGATTCCGCAGTCATCCCTAGTGATGATACTCAATCTCATTCAGGATCATGGATCCTCCCAATCATGAGATACATACAACATGGAGAAATTCCTACAGGAGAAAACCTAAGGGCTTTCAAAACTAAGGTATCTCAATTTACAATATTGAATAATATGTTATATAAACGATCTCTTGCAGGACCATATCTAAGACGCATTGAGGATCCTGAAATCCAAGAAGTCTTAAAGGATTTCCATGAAGGAGATTGTGGAAACCACACTGGGGGCAGGGCATTATTCTCAAGGATCCTGAGGACAGGATACTATTGGCCCACTATGAAGAAGGATGCTGTGGAGTATGCCAAGAAGTGTGATCCTTGTCAGAGGCATAGTAATATCCTTCACCAACCAGCAGAACTCTTGTATCCTATATCCTCTTCCTGGCCATTCATGAGATGGGGAATGGATATAGTTGGAAAGCTTCCTAAGGCACCTGGTGGAAAAGTATTCATGCTTGCTATGACTGATTACTTCTCTAAGTGGATAGAGGCTGAAGCCTTTGCTCAAGTCAGAGAAAAGGAAGTTATATCCTTTATTAAAAGAAACATTATTACTAGATTTAGTATCCCTTCTGAGATTATTTGTGATAATGGATCCCAATTTATTGAGAATAGAACTACTAACTTTTGTGACAGCTGGGGGATTAAGATGATAACATCAACACCAGTCCACCCACAAGCTAACGGACAGGCAGAATCATCCAACAAGATCATCATCAACAATTTGAAGAAGAAGCTTGGATCCAAAAAAGGAAAATGGGCAGAAGAACTACCTTATGTGCTTTGGGCTGATAGGATAACTCCCAAGAATGCTACTGGTCAAACTCCATTTTCCTTGGTATTTGGGGCAGAATCAGTGATCCCTACAGAGATGGTGGTTCCAACTGCAAGAACAAGCATTCGTGATCCTGAAGGAAATGCTGAAAACTTGGTTCAAGACTTGGATACTATAGAAGAAATCAGGGATTTGGCAAGGATAAGGATAGCTAGTTATCAACAAAGGATGGCTGGAGCCTACAACAAAAATGTCAGGATCAGGAAATTCCAAGTTGGTGATATGGTATTAAGGAAAGCATTTTAGAATACCACCAATCCTGCTGATGGAAAGTTGGCACCAAAATGGGAAGGCCCCTATTTGATTGAAGCTGAAGCAGGAAATGGGGCATATCGATTGCTAACAATGGAAGGTGATTTGCTACCAAGAGCTTGGAATGCTGTCCATTTGAAGAAATATTTTATGTGACAAGGATCCATGATCCTCACCCGACAAGTATCCTTGAAGGATCCTTACAGAGTAGATGATCCTCATCTTGGTAACATTCTAATCTCAAACTATTTCATTCTTTTATTCTCTTATATAAGGATAAGGATCCTGCATCCTTTATCCTCCTTTCACTTGATTCTGAGTTTTGAAGGTTCAGGTATCCTTAACTAAGGATTGAGTATCCACAGAAGTATCCAGTTATTTGGGCTTGACCCCAGTTATTTGGGCTTGACCCCAGTTTGGGCCTGTCCCCAGTTTCGCCAGTAGCGCACGATGATCCTGGTATAGTTCATGGCAATGGGACCGTACTCGCTTTAGGGGCTGACAATTTCATTGTACTGGCTATATTCAGGATCCTACGTATAATGGTAGACGTACCATACATCCGTTCCTAAGGTTTCTAACATTTTCACGTTAGCTAAGGTTTTGGCATTTTCATGTCACTAAGTTTAGATAGTCGCCAGTGAGGGCCATACTCCAGTTTACACACGATCCTTTGGGCTTGTCCCCAGTATATTGGGCTTGTCCCCAGAATTGTTGGGCTTGTCCCCAGTTACTAACTCTTATCTTATATTGGCTTAGTCCCAAGTTGTATCCTATTTCAGGTTCTTGGAGATAAACAACCAAGGGTCCTTCATCCTTACTTTCTACTAAGGTTTGTCTTTTGGGTTATCTTGATTACAAGTGTTAAAGGTTGGGATCCTAACGTGGATCCTCAGGTATGATCCTTAACTATTTTCGATCTTATCCATTATTCATTTAAGTAACCCTTATCCTTTGACAACTGAACTTGTGATCCTTAAACTATATTACTTTTCAGAACTTATCGATTATGGGATATGTGATCCTTGATCATATCCTAAAATTTTTGGGATACTTCTTAAATTTTTTCTTTACTTGATAAGTTTAAACAAAATAAACATCACAACAGTTGGAAAGTAAAATATTAACAAGGATATCAACACAGGATAAGCCAAAAAGTTAAAGTTATTTTATTCACAAAAGATTAAACCCCTTAAGGTTGTCAAAATTGCCAACCCACGTTTCTACCAGCAAAACGTGGCCCGTCCACATGGGTTGGCAAAGGGTGTCCATTGTTTAAGAGTCTTGGTAGTGCAGGAATCAAAAGACGGCAGGATCACAATGGCTTCATCCCCCAAACAGAGGATCCCTCCACCATTTGTAATCCTACCTATTGTTCGAAGGATCCATGATCCTTAGCCCTAATTACTATTGTTTAAGTACAACCCATCATTGTTCAACAAAAAACACCATAACCAAATAACCAAACTTAAAAAATGGGATCCGGCTACGTCGAGAAATGTCCTTCATCGCCCATTCATGCAACCTATGCCTTCGCTGCATCATCATCTCCTCCAGCTCCCGTATCCTTCACCTGATCCTTACCACTGCCACCAGCCTCGATTGCCAGAACCTCGTCGGCCTCATCTTCATCATCCTCCAACTCAGCCAGCCTAGCCTTCCAGCCCTCCATGTCCCAGTTGCTCCTGTCAAAGGCAGGATCCTGAGCTTCTTGGGCCATCTGCAGCTTGGTCTTGTACATGGCAATAGCAGCGGAGACCTTAGCATCCTCCGTGATCTCGTGCTTCTCATAATCAGCATTGATCTGAGTTGCAACTATCTGAGTTTTGGCATCATTGAGATCCTTTTCAAGGGAAGCAATCTTGTGATCCTTGAGCACCGCCACTTTTTGGAGGTCAGAGTATTTCTCCTCAAGCTCTTCAACATTCCCAACATAGTCCTCGATTTCAGCAAATTTCTGCAAACAAGACAATGCAAAGTTAGGATCACATGATCCTCAAATGGGCAGGATAATCAAGTTAAGTCAGTGATCCTTACATCGGCAAAGTACTCGAGGAACTGATGGCGGATCAGAGGCAAGCCTTGTAGGTTCTCAGCTTCAGAGGTCTTCCTCTTCTTTCCACCTCTTCCCTTCGAAGTGGTTGCCTTGGGGATTGTGACGGAGGGGCTAGCAGCAGACTTTTTCTTGGAGGATCGGACATTGTCAAGATCATTGACACTGAATTTGGAGGCAGATTTTGAAGATTTCCCAGCACCTACACACCCAAAACAGATAAGTATCCTTATCCTATTTCTATTTAACTATTTATTTAAACATTTAACCATACAAAAAACAGGATACTCACTTGACATCGTGACAGAACCTGAGGATACCTCTTGAGAATCCTGGGTATTTGCTTTGAATGATCTTATTTCAGGATCAAGCCTCCGAAAAGCAGCAAGCCTTTCCTTCGTGGCAGGTGTTGTAATAAGGTGTGCAACAGTAATAGCTGCATAAAAGAAACAAAAGTACGTTAGTGATCCTTAGATGAAAACAAGGTCGTCTGGTGATCCTTCTTAGGATCCTCTATCCTACCATGGGTGCTCCACTTCCTTGGCAGATCCTTTCCATCAGAGATAGAATCCCTTCTGACAAAGAAAAAACGCCGTTTCCAGTTGGTATCATTTTTAGTGGCTTTGAAGATTGGGTGTTCTTCACCGGGTTTACGCTTGAGTATATATCGGTGGGATCCAAATGTTACAAGGTTATACATCTCTGCCAACTCCGACATTCCAAGAGCAATCCCTTCTTGCTCAATGATCCTTTCAAGGGTATATAAAACCCTCCAGATCATTGGCATAGCTTGAATGTAGGAGATGCCGGTGAGGGAGAAGAAAGACTGGGTGAATTCAAGGAAAGGATACGAGTATCCTATTGTGAAGGGGGTGACCGGAAAAGCTACCCATGTTTCAGAAATATAATCACTTAGAACGGTGGGGTCAAATGGCTTGAAATCGGTGTTTGCCGGAAAGCAACGACGTATTCTGTCTATTTGTGGATCAGTGAAGCAGCACCTTTCATTCGCCAAATCTTTGATGATCCCCTAGCTCTTAAGAGGACTGTCCTTCTTGTGATCCTTAGCCGGTGAGGATCTTAGCATCATCTTGATTATGAAGAAGGTGAAGAAAGAAGGAGCAGAGAAAGAAAACGTAAAGGAAGAAGAGGAAGAGATATACCTGCTTGATCTTCGGATATGAATTTAAAGGGAGTTTCTCTTGAATTTAAATGCGGATTGATCCCTATCTCTAACTCCTATTTATAATGATGATCTTGCAGGATAGTCACTTCAGTGACGTCATGCTCGTAACGGCTAGTCCGATTACAACGGCTAGTTATCCGTTGATTGATTGCGGATAAAAACAAAATACAACTCGTTTATTTACATAATTACTCCTTATATTTTGGGGGCAATTGTTAGGGGAGGATTTCTGAATGACCTGTGATCCTCAATTACTGTTGGGTTTGGTGATCCTCACTTCTGTTTGAGTTAGTGATCCTCAGAAGTGTTTCAGGATCAGGATCATGGATCATCTTAAGGATCCTTATACTAACGATTGTCTACTTTGAATATGGTATTGTTTTGCAGGAGTACGAGCTTGGACTTGGTCTTGGCGATATTCCTGGAGCATATTCCATGACTAATTCCGCACGTGCTTACCTGAAGTGGACGTTATGGAGTTCATGGGGGACTTGCATGAAATGCGGAATGTTAGTTAGTGTAGATATTTTCCATTTTTAAATGGGGTAGCGAGCTATATAGAAACACCTGGCTATTTTTGGCTACACACACACTAACAACTGCTCTCACCAGCTCTCGGCAATTTGCTTAGCAATTTCATACACTTTTCATACACCTTTTGCACGTTACACTATAGTGATCCTTGTAATTAGCTCGCTATCATCCGAAGTTGTAACACATTTCTTGTTTAATTTGAGTTGGTGATCGGTAGTTTCCATCACCCGAGGTTTTTATGCCGGAGATCATTCATTGATCAAGGGCTTTTTCCTCGTATAAATCTTTGTGTCACTTGTTCATTACATTCTAGAGTGATCCTTAGTGTTGTTCATTGATTCAAGCATCATACCTCACAACATAAAGTTTGGTTGCATTATCATTGCTTGATTTTTGACCAAAACAGTTGAAGGACCAGAAGAGGCAATGGTCTGTATTGGAATGAAGTCTCCTTGATGAACATCTGTGCTTGGGGGTTGTATACTTCTCAAGAATCCTTGATCCTGAAAGATTTTGGACCCTTGAACCTGAGAGGATCCC